>CAUYON010012787.1:0-18001 GCA_963573935.1 Arctocebus calabarensis
CCCTGGATAGAGTGCTGTGGCATCACAGCTCACAGCAACCTCCAATTCCTGGGCTCAAGCGAGTCTCTTGCCTCCGCCTCCCAAGTAGCTGGGACCACAATGCCCGGCCATTTTTTGTTTGCGGCCATCATTGTTGTTTGGCGGGCCCAGGCTGGATTTGAACCCACTAGCTCAGGTGTATGTGGCTAGCGCCTTAGCCTGTTGAGCCAAAGGCGCCAAGCCAGTCCCATTATTTCTTATCTTTTAGGAGCTGCAATGGTTTTGTCTGCAACGATCAAAGGATCTGGTCATTCCCTGTGGTAGAGACTGGAAACCGCACGCCAACATTCATTCTCCTCCTCTTCGTGGTGTGTGGCTGGACCGTGAAGCCTCAGCCTCCTTTGTGGCTGACAGTGGTCGTGTGACTAAGTTCTTATTGATAGAATGTGATGCACACCTCTCTGGGCTAAGCCCTGAGCAGGTGGCTGGGTCTTCGCTATGAGCTCTGCCCATTGCCACCAGCTGGGACCTCTGCCATGTGGCTGACACGTTCTCAAGGGCTCTCAGAGCCATAGAATGGAAGAAACTTGAATCCTTGAGTCTCCACATGGAGCTGAGTACCTGCTAAATGTCAATATTCGCCTTGGATATAAATGAGATACAGGAATACGCCCTTTTTATTCTTAAAGTCAGTGCATTTGAGAGTCTGCTTATGTGACATAAGCTGATCTTACCCCCAACTAATACAGCACCCCCTGCCCACTTAATTTCCCTCAACACATTTTACCTCGGGGCTCAGAATTCAAGATTTCAGCTTCTACCACTGCACCTGTGTTCTGACTTGGGAGTGGACAGCGTTTTTGCTTAGCGCTATCTAATCCTCAGTATGTAAACAGGATCCCTTAGATGTTCTAGTTCAGTTTCTTTTTGAGCAGTTCCATTTGTAAGGGTTCATATTTCATTGCTTTTATTCTTCCTTAGAGAGCTCCACAAAACAAAGAGAAATTGTACTTGTTTTTACATGGAAAAACATTATTTTGCAATTACCAGATAGTCCCATTGGACACGTCCTTAAATATGAAAAATATTATGGGATTTTATTGCTCTTATTTTTCCTATCTCTTGAAAATGTTTGCTATTTCCTCAGCTTAGGAATGACTTCGTTAACACTTACCAACTATTTAAAATTATACAAAAAGACTAAAATGATAAGAAATTGGGATAATGATAGAACCACCTAAAAGAGTGATTCACAATTCACTGTTGTATCATCTGTTGGTTTTCTGTCTTTCTTTTCTCTCTCCTTCTCTTTTTTATTTTTGAGACAGAGTCTTGCTCTGTTGTCCAGGCCGGCATGTAGCGACATTATTAAAACTCACTGCAAATTCAAACTCCGGGGCTCGAGTGATTCTCCTACTTCAGCCTCCCAAGTAGCTAGAACTACAGGCGTGAACCACCACATCTGATTCATTTTTCTATTTTTTTGTAGAGACAGGGTCTCGCTCTTGCTCAGGATGGTCTCAAACTCCTGGCCTCATACAACTTCTGGTTTTCATACTGTGTTGCTGGGGTGAGCAGAATAATGACCCCACTCCCCCGAGGATGTCCATATCGTAATCCCTGGAACCTGTAAATACCATATGTTAACTTTCCTGGCAAGTGACTTGGCAGATGTGATTAAGTTAAGGACATTGAGATGGGACACTTCTGAATTATCTGGGTAACAAAATGTAATCATAAGGATGCCTAAAAGAGTCAGAGAAGGAGGTGTACTCTACAGTGGAGAACTAGAGTGATGCAGCCATTGTTGGCTTTGAAGGTGGAGGGATACAGCTGTAAGCCAAGGACAGTGGGCAGCCTCCTGAAGATGAAAAGGGCAAGGAAACAATTCTTCCTTAGAGCCCCCACAAGGAATATAGCCCTGATGAAAGCTTGATTGTACCCCATGTTGGACTTCTGATCTCCAGAACTGTAAGGTAATGTGTTGTGTTGTTTTAAGTCACTAAGATTGTGGTGATTTTTTTACAGGAAAAATATGAAACTAATACAGTTGCCCAAAGTATTGCATTGTCAGAAGATATATATATATATATATTTTTTATTGTTGGGGATTCATAGAGGAGAAGATATTTTTATTTTTATTTTTTGTTTTCTTATTTTTATTTGAGACAGAGCCTCAAGTTGTCACCCTGCAACCTCCAATTCCTGGATTCAAGCGAGTCTCCTGCCTCTGCCTCCCAAGTAGCTGGGACTACAGGCACCTGCCACAATGCCCAACTATTTTTTGGTTGCAGCCATCACTGTTGTTTCGCAGGCCTGGGCTGGATTTGAACCCGCCAGCTCAGGTGTATGTGGCTGGCGCCTTAGCTGCTTGAGCCATAGGTGCTGAGCCTGAGGAGAAGATATTTTTTTAAAAGACTGGAGACATCATCTTACTTTCTTCAAATGCAACTGAGAAATTAGAATTTTTTCTTTTTCCCTTTATAATGACAAAGAGAAGCAAACCAACAGAGGAAGATGTTTTACATTTACTAGATGATTCAGAAAATGAATGCAGAGAGACAGATGGCATCACTCTGGTCTGGAGTTAGTGAGGATGGTGCAATTGATCATATAAGTGAAATCTCAGACTATGAGTCTTCAGATGACAATATCCTAGATGAATTGTCTATGGTGTATTTCTATGGGAAAAAGGAAATATGGTATTCTCATGTAGTTAGTCATTCAACAGGAAGGATTTTATCATGCAACATTTTGGGATGAGAACCTAGGCTATTCTGTTTTACTTAAAGACTCTAACAGTAGGGTGGTGCCCATGGCTCAAAGGAGTAGGGAACCAGCCCCGTATGATGGAGTGGCGGGTTCAAATCCAGCCCCCCTCCCAAAAAAAGAATTTAACAGTATTTTTTCATCTTTTATAATACTTGTGCATGAAAATTTATTTGTTATAGTTCATAAGTAGAAATATGAAAAGACAGGTGCCAATTAAAGGTGATTGGAAAGAAATAGCTCATATAGAAATTTTTTTTTTTTTTGAGACAAACTTTCACTATGTGGCACTATAACATCACAGCTCACAGCAACCTCAAACTCCTGGGCTTAAGCGATTCTCTTGCCTCAACCTCCTGATTAGCTGGGACTACAGGCGCCTGCCACAATGCCCAGCTAGTTTTTGGTTGCAGTTGTTATTTAGCAGGCCCTGGGCCGGGCTGGAACCCGCCAACCTCAGTGTATGTGGCTGGTGCCCTATTCACTGAGCTATGGGCACCGAGCCTGATGTAGAAATTTTTAAGAAGCATTATTGAATTGCTCATTCTAATTCATGCTTATCAATCTAAAAATATAATTCTTCTGCAATTATGGATCAAAAAAGATGATCTTCAAAAAAGTGTGAGCCATTAAAGGTTTCAAAAATTCCTTCCAGTATTACAAGGTTTAAGAAGTGATATTAGAAATGATGAGAAGCTAGAATTGAGTAGAGAGATGTTTGAGATCCGAAGTCAGTGTTTATGAGATGCCTATGTGCCAGGTCCGTGGATGACAGTTGATGAGAATTTAATTGTATCCAGAATTTTAAGTATGTATATCTTCAAACCAGGAAAATATGGAATAAAAATTTAGATTTGCTACGTTTAAATCCTTATAAGCATAGCTAGTGAAGTTATTCATATTGTTCTATTCTTCTTTTTTATTTCTTATTGTAAAATTTTCAAGAAAAGGATTTAGAATATTTCAAAGTAGCCGTTAATCCTAGATGATAAACCATGATGGCTATTTTTCCCTTATATACTGAAGATTAAAATAATCTTTCTCTCCTTTTTGTCATTATAATATCATAAGACCCTGAGCTCTTTGAGCTGAGGTTCTTTGGGGAGTGGTCCTAAGACGCGTCTCACTGAGCCCCTTGGAGGATACAACTCAGTGGCAATGCCCATGTGCAGAGCTGTCTACCTAGGATAGGGGCAAACCCACATCAGAGCCTTCTTTACTCAGCTCCCTTCAGCTGAATGTCCAGTTATGCAGGGCTCAGCTTATCAGGTGATTCAGAAAGCTGACAGTGGAAGTAAACGGGGCCTTTCCTCTGAGAGGTCAAAGATTGAAAATAAAAGATGATTCCAAAATATGAACAAAAGGAAACAGGTCCAGGTTCTGTGTGAGCAACAGCGGCCTTTATTCCCACTTGGGTGAGGGTCAGCTGAGTTTGAGAAGGAAGTCAGCACATGGGTTAAGATGAATGGAAATTTAAAGGGTTGGAAGGGTAGGGACTGGCACGTTTGCTCTTTCCTGCGTGGGACATTCTTTTTTCTTTTTTTTGAGACAGAGCCTCAAGCTGTCACCCTGGATAGAGTGCTGTGGCATCGCAGCTCACAGCATCCTCCAATTCCTGGGCTCAAGCGAGTCTCCTGCCTCTGCCTCCCAAGTAGCTGGAACTACAGGCGCCTGCCACAATGCCCGGCCATTTTTTGGTTGCAGCCATCATTGTTGTTTGGCAGGCCCGGGCTGGATTCGAACCTGCTAGCTCAGGTGCATGTGGCTGGCGCCTTAGCCCATTGAGCCACAGGCACCAAGCCCCTGCGTAGGACATTCTATGCATTCATTTCTTCCTGGGCAGGACAGTTCTATTTGGGCAGGTTGGTTCTATTTGGGTGGACCCCTCCATTTGACTCACCTTCTCTCTTTCTTCCCTTCTTTCCTCCCTCACTTCCTCCCTCTTCTTCCTTTCTTCCCTCCCTCTTTCCCTCCCTCCTTCCTTCCTTCCATCCATCCTTCATTCAACAAAGATCTGTGTAGTTCTTACCTCTATGCTTGACGTAGGGCAGTGATTGTCACAGCGTGTCTAGAACCCCTGGTGGAGTCTCTTGAGACCCTAGCAGGAGATCTGTGAAGTCAGAGATACTGTAATAGGAACACTAAGATGTGATTTCCCCTTTTCGCTGTGGCAACATTTGCACCAATACTACAAGATAATACAAAAGCAACAGCGGGTAAAGCTTTTGGAGCCTTACCCCAGACCAAGGCGATGGCCCCCACTGTGCTAGGATCATCGCACTCTTTATGCCACACACTCAGAGTCAACCAAAACAAAAAAAGCGAACAAATTAAGTTTATGAACCCTTGACCCTAGAGTAGATCTCTCTTCAGTGATCTGTGGGAGTAGCTGGTGGCACGCATAAAGCCCTCTGCTGTACACAGAGGCTGATGGCTGCCTGGAAGGACACACTTGGGTGGCTGCTTGAAAAAATGACTCACAGACCATAGTTATTCAGACTTCGGTGTCTGGTAGATATTTTCTTTGAAATAAACCCAATGAGCCTGATGCTTTATAAGAAAAGCAAATAGATGGCTGGGTGTGGTGGCTCACACCTGTAATGCTAGCACTCTGGGAGACCTAGACAGGTGGATTGCTAGAGCTCAGTAGTTGGAGATATGCTTGAGCAAGACTGAGACGCCGTCTCGACTGAAAATAAAACAAATTAGCCAGGTGTTTGGTGGGTGTCAATAGTCCCAGCTACTTGGAAGGCTGAAGCAAGAGGATGGCTTGAGCCTCAGAGTTTGAGGTTGCTGTGAGCTGTGATGCCAGGACACTCAACCTCAGGGTGACAGAGTGACCCTTTGAAAGAAAAAAGAAAGAAAAACAACTAAACAACTGTATTTGTTGCCAATGATCTATTATGAGTTTTCAAGGGAAAATTGGAAATTTTAGAGAATTTATACCTGTCACTGGGAGCTCAACAGTTTTCTAACGAGCACTTTTCTAATGAGACCTGTGATGGTGTTAACAAAGCAACTTTCGGCACACACATTGTATAATTAAATGTCTCAGCATTGCTGTGGTGTAGTAACACCACCATAGCAGTGGTGTAGTAACAAAGAATATCTGCTAATCCAATGAATAGCTGCTTTCAAAATGACTAATACACGATGTGCTAGTTTCATAGGGCTGCCATAATAATTACTACAGAATGGGGGACTTAAACAACAGGAATTTATCCTCTCACTGTTCCAGAGACTAGACATCCAAGATCAAAGAGAACTCACTATGTCTAAATTTCCTCTTTTTCTAAGGACACTTGTCATTTCGGATTAGGGACCCACCCTACTCCAGTCTGATTACATTGATTACTGTATATTGATTATATCTGATTACATCTGATTACTAATTAATGTACATTGTACATTGATTACATTTGATTACTAATTACATTTCCAATGACCTCTTTTCCCGATGAGGCCACATTCTAAGGTACTGAGGTTCAGGACTTCAACATATACATTTTTGGGGAGACATAGCTCAACCCACAGCATGTGATGTCACAAAGTCATGCACAGGTAAAAGATCCACTCAAAGCGCAGGACAGATCAATTTTTTTTTTTTTTTGAGACCAAGTGTCATTTTGTTGCCCTCGGTAGAGTGCTGTGGCATCATAGTTCACAGCAACCTCAAATTCTTGGACTCAAGCAATTCTCTTGCCTCAGCCTCCCAAGTAGCTGGGACTACAGGTGCCCGCCACAACTTCTGGCTATTTTTAGAGACAAGGTCTCACTCTTGCTCAGGCTGATTTTGCACCTGTAAGTTCAGGCGATCCACCTGCCTCAGCCTTCCAGAGTGCTAGGATTCCAAGTGTGAGCCACTGTGCTTGGCTCCAGACCAATGGATTTTATTTTTATTTATTTTTATTTTTGGAGACACAGCCTCAAGCTGTTACCCTGGATAGAGTACAGTGGCATCACAGCTCACAGCAACCTCCAATTCCTGGGCTCAAGCAATTCTCTTGCCTCCGCCTCCCAAGTAGCTGGGACCATAGGCGCCCACCACAACGCCCGGCCATTTTTTGGTTGCAGCTGTCATTGTTGTTTGGTGGGCTGGGCTGGATTCGAACCTGCCAGCTCAGGTGTACGTGGGTGGCGCCTTAGCCCGTTGAGCCATAGGCGCCGAGCCTAGACCAATGGATTTTAAAATAAACGAATTATGAAAACTTTGTGGATGTGGTTTGAGATTCTCCATGTAACTGACCTTTAAGAAACTGCCATTCACATGTCAGATTGTATATATAAAAAAAATCAGCACATTATACCCCACATATGCATAAATGTATTCATGATCTTTGTGTATTTGACTCAATAACAAAACACAAACACAATTCATCCATGTAACAGAAACACTTGTGCTCCCCACATTTTCTGAAATTAGAAAAAAAAAGAAATCATCAAAACAACATATTAGAACATATTATAGAAGCAGATATGAAAATCCAGCTGTCTTCTTAAGCCAGACATCAAGAAATGTATATAGTAAAACAATAAAGTCTTCTACCAATGTTTTGTGTTTTGAACAATACGTAGTTATTGTTCAAAAAAGGTATTTATGTTAACATAATGCGTTTATCATCATTTTTTAAATGAACTAATGCACTTTTTTAATTTTTTCAATTTTAATTTCTAGTATGATAAATACCCATAGCAAGACTTCTCAGCTTGGGCACTATTGACATTTTGGGCTGATAATTTTTTGTGGTGGGGACCACCCTGTGCCTTGTAGGATGTTAGCAACACTTCTGGCCTTTACCCACTGGATACCAGTATTACTCTCCCAGGCAAAGTTGTGACAACAAAAAATGTCTCCAGACATGGTCAAGTTGCCCTGAGGGACAGACATTGATCAGTAGATAGGAACAGTATAAACAAAAGCCCTTTGGAATGAAAAGGGCTTCTGCAATATAAAGGTTTGAGGACCATGGTGAGTACAACATTCATGGTACCTGCCCTCACGGGGCTTACAGTCTAACGGAAGAGAAAAATAGTCAAACAGCAGTAAAATTGCAACCTTGGCAAGTGTTCATGAAGATGATGTGCAAAATGGCATGAAGCTTCCTTCTCTCCACCTGCCCCCATGTCCACTTTCTCGCCTCAGCTCCTGTACTTCTGTTTGTTTTTCTCAACCCCAAGACCTCCTGTTCCCTCTGCAGGGGCTGGTCTAGGTCAAAGTCACTTGACATTATATAGGGCATGAATCGTGAATTTAGAGAGGGAAGATATCACCTTTGAAATTAATTTTCTCGTTTTACACGTGGGAAACTGAGATGCAGGAGGGAGATTGATATCGAGAAAGTTAGAGCCACACACGCTTAGCAAACACCCTCTTTCTTGAGGATGTCTGAGAGTCTGGGCCCCCACGTTCAATTCCCATTGAATTGGGTGTTGACTGAATTCTGACTGGGTTCCCTCTACACTTCTGGGCTATGATTTGAAGACTTAATCATTCTTCATTCACTCAACAAATGTTTATTTGAATGCCTGCTATATGCCAGATGAAGAACGAGAGGAGCAAAGTCCTTGTGTTCCCGGAGTTCAGATTCACGTGTGTGTGTTGCGAAGGGGGTAGATGACTGACCTGGACATAATCAATCAAGTTCATGACAGATAGTGAGGAAGTGCTGTGAGGCCCTTGAGTGAGGAGAGAAGGGCTCACGGTTCTGAGGAGAGGATAAATGAGGAGCGAAGGTGATGAAGAAACAGCACACGGAGTGCCAAGTTCAAGAGTTCTCTAGGCAGAGGGAAAGGCCTATGCCAAGGCCCTGAGGTGGAAAAGCACTTAGAGTATGTCAGGGACAAAAAAGAAAGGCCAGCGGGGCTAGTGAGAGAGCCCAAAGTGGGATGTGAGATGAGCTCACAGAGGCTGTCAAGGGATGGGTAAGTGAGAGACCTGAGTTCAGCATCTCTTTGTAATGTGGGAAGCCCCTGGAGTGTATTAAGCATGGTTTGATTTGTATTTAACAGCATACATTCAAAAAAACCATGTTGGCTATTGAGTGGAAAATGGATTGGTGAGGTGAAGGTGGGGGCCTACCCGGAAGGTGACATGAGGTCCAGGGGGTCACAGTGGGCTGGAGGGCACAGGTGAGGAGGAGGCATATTTGACTTCTACATTGGACATAAAGTCAAGAAAAGTTGTTGATTAGATTGTGTGTGGAGGATAAAGGAAAAGAAAGAAAGATTGAACAGTCATAGGGTTGGAATTGCCATCTGTTGAGATGGAAGTGAAAAGGGGCAGAAATTTGGTTGGGGGAAATTTAACACATTCTTAGTTAAACGGATTGATTAGTTTCAGATGCCTACCTGTACCACACCTCCGAGTGGGGTTGATTAGAAGACCATTGGACTTGAGAGTCTGAAACTCAGAGAAAAGATTGAGACCAGAGACAAAATTTGAGAGTCATCAGCATAGAGCTGGCCTTAAAAGTTGCAGGTCTGGATGGAAAGTTCAAGGTGAAGAGAGCTTGAGAGGGCCTGAGTCCTGGTGCATTCATTTCCAAGGGCTGGCATAAAAAAGTGCCACAGACTGGATCAAAAAATCAGAGATTATTATCTCACAATCTTTGAGGTGACAAATGTCAAGCACCAGCATCAAAGTGTTGGCAGGGTTGGTTCCTCCTGAGGGGTGAAGGACAATCTTTTCTGGGCCTCTCTCCTCATTTCTGGTGGTTTATTGACAATCTTCAGCATTGCTTGGCTTGTCTGCTCTGTGTGGACAGCCCTGGAAAGAGAGACCATCTCAGAGAAGGAGCTAAGAAGGTAACATGGCAGAACCTCCATAGTTGACTACCTCCCTACCACTTCCTTAAGTTTACCTAATTTTCATGAACTGGACATGCACCACATGTACTCAATGTATATAGTAGGTTTACTTCCTTATGTTGATCCCCTCTGAATATTGACCAGTTTGTGACAGTCCTTTGGGTGATCAACTTACAGAGGTACTACTATAGACTTCTTTACATCTTAAGAGCCCTTGGGGTGCTGGGTGAGTGGAGATACCCACTTCACCAACTTTCTTAGTGGATAAGGAAGAGGATACAAGGAATGAATTGACTCCTTGAAGCTTGGCCATCATGGTGGCTGAGAGTAAGTGGGATGACTATGTCAGAACTTCCTTGGCAGAGTATTTATTAAGGGATTGGAAGTCTCAGGGGAGTAGTAATATTATAATGGGTTTCATAACTAAGACCTGAAAACCCACCAGCTGACTACATTTGCCAAATGGACCTAGAGGACACTCCCTAAAGGGGTAAGAGCTGCACTGGTGATGGGTATTGTGGTGTCAGTAGGAAGCTTGACGGTGGCTGCCCCTGCGGGTTGGAGTTGGTGATAGAAGATGTTGTCATGGAACTGGGCTCCAAAGTGTCAAGGGGATAGTCTCCTGATAATTGTCTAAGAAAATAGGTGGTCATGTGCCATGGTAGCCATGCTTAGGAAAGGGGAGCACCTAGATTTTTTGTGTACTGTTGATACAGACTCTGGTACACAGAGTCTAAGTCAACACCAATACCAGCGACCTAAAGTGCCATTATTGGTCTTCCCATTAGAGAAGAGATTTATGGAAGTCAGGTGATAACTGGAATTTGGGCTCAAGTGTATCTCACAGTAAGTTAAGGTTTACTCTAGTTATTTCCCAAGTCCTTTGGTATATACTTGGGAAAGATACTTGTAGCTGGAAGAACCCACCCCTGACCTGTGGGTAAGTGCTATCACGGTAAGAGGGGCCAAATGGGAGTCCCTGAAACACTGTCTGGCTGCCACTCTGGCCAAGTTGGCAAATCAGAAACAACTGCATTTCAGGAGGAGCTGTAGAAATTAGTGTCACCAGCAAGGACTTATAGGGTGCATGGGTGGTATCTGCTATCAAATCTGCACTCAGTCCGCCTATGTGGCCTGAATGGATTAGGCACATCATAAACTTACCAGGTGGGAGTCCCGACTCCGCTGCTGCACTGGGTGTGATATATTTACGAGATCAAATCAACGATAGCCTCTCGAAATAGGTATTTGATTATGAATGTCGTGAGTGCATTTTTCTTGGTTCTCATTGGTAGGGAAAATCAAAAGCCATTTGGTTTTACACAGCAGGGACAGCAGTACACAGTCACTATGTTGCACCAGGCCTCCTTAACTCTCCTGCTTTCTGATATGACCTAGTTCATAGGAATCTTGATGATCTTGACACTCTGCAGACCATCTTGTTGGTCCCACTATCTTGACAGTGTTATGCTAATGGACCTGGTGAGCAGGAAGTGCTAAGTACCCTGGATACCCTAGGAAGACATATATGTGCCGTAGACTGAGAGGTAAACCCTTCAAACGTTCAGAGAGCGGCTCGATTGCTCAAGTTTGTAAAGATATAGTGGCTGGGGGAATGCTGGTATATCTTCTTCTAAAGTAAAGGTCAA
The DNA here is from genome assembly GCA_963573935.1 of Arctocebus calabarensis. Lineage (NCBI taxonomy): Eukaryota > Metazoa > Chordata > Mammalia > Primates > Lorisidae > Arctocebus > Arctocebus calabarensis. Next base: position 11,205 of record CAUYON010012787.1, read on the forward strand.
GGTGTTGTACCTTACATATTTCTGCTGAAAACAGACAAAATGCATGGTGGGCCACTTTGGATTTTGGAGGCAGAATTTGCATACTTGCTAATACTCTTCTGACTCATTTATTGGGTAATTTAGAAGGCTATTCGTTTTGAAAAGGCAAGAGAACAAGACAGGGCTCTGCCATGGGTCCAGAACAAGCTACAAGAAGGGTGTGCCTATCCAGAAGGCACAGCGCCCACAGAAAGATTTCATGTTATTTTAAATAAAATGAAAAAGAAATGAATATGATAATAATAAATCTGGCTCGGCGCCTGTGGCTCAATGGGCTAAGGTGCCAGCCATGTACACCTGAGCTGGTGGTTTCGAATCCAGCCTGGGCCCGCCAAACAGCAATGACGGCTGCAACCAAAAAATGGCCAGGCGTTGTGGCGGGCACCTGTAGTCCCAGCTATTCGGAAGGTGGAGGCAGGAGACTCGCTTGAGCCCAGGAATTGGAGGTTGCTGTGAGCTATGATGCCACAGCACTCTATCCAGACAGCTTGAGGCTCTGTCTCAAAAATAATAATAATAATAATAAATCCATTCTAAATTATGTTTATCTTTATGTCTACAGAGTCACAGTATAGAATATTTTATATTTGTTCAAAAAAAGAAGGGGCCCACAAAGGCAAGAACGCCCAGTGGCCATGAACATCGTAATGCAGCCCTAGGTACAAGCCGCTCTGCCCCTGAGACCATATGATCCAGCTGATCTGAAGGTGTTAGCGGCGTCTGGTAGATGAGCACATTGTGTAGAGGGGTGGGGAGTCCTGTTGGGAGGCTCAGAGTGCAGATCCTCAGAATCCTGTATTGAGACAGATTTCTGTATCAAGGCAGCGTACTCTGTTTGAAAAGCAGCTCCTGGCATGACACTAAACCTTAGTTTAGTAGATACAGTGTTTGACCCCATGGGACCAAGCGACTGTGTGGCCAGGCTGACTGTGAACTATGTATTGCCAGAGGTTCCGAGTCAAAATGCTGGCTATAAGGCCACAAGCTGTTTTGGATCAGGCCCAAGGAAGTCCAAGAGGAGGCACTAGTGAATTACGTGAACAGATAACAAGGCAGATCCCATGGAACTATGTTTTCCAAACTGACATCTGTCACTCAGCTCACAATTGTGTCCTCAGGGGCTCGTTTAGGACCAGCTAAAGAAAGAACTTGACCTGTTCCCAGGTAGGCTGAAGCCATATATAGTCCTGGCTGAACATGGACTGTTGTCTCCCCATTCAGAGGTGGCCTTAAAAGCCACTAGGTGGGCAGAGCTGTGAGAAACATATATCATCGTCCCCACTGCCTAAAGAGAATGATGACCCCCAGTGGGAATACATAGATTCCAAGTGTAGCTGACAGCTTGGCTCTGCTTCCTGGGGGAACCAGAGTAAGATGCTGGCCTCCGTTTCTTCCAAGCACTCAGTAAATCCTTACCCAATCTTATCAAGTGGGTATTCTATTACCCCCATTTTATAGCTAAGGAAACCGAGATACAGAAGGGTTTGATACATTGCTCAAAGTCTCACTGCTGATACCTGGTACTCAGGGATTTAAACTCAGGCTGTCTAGCCTTCAGCAATTTTCATAATGGAGTAGAATGAATTGAGCCACGCTGGAAGTCGAGACCTCTGGGTCCGGATCCCAGCAAGGACTCTGATCCTCTGTGGGGTTCGGACTAGTTTCATCTGTGCTCTAAGACCACTTCTTCTAAAATGTAGTGCTGGCACTTCATTATCACGAATGCCTCTTCTTGCTGTAAGTTACTTGATTCTTCTGGGCCTCCCAGAGATTTGGTGTGGGTGATGGACAGGAGATTCAAACATGAATAAGCCGTAGTTCCCCGCGAACCCTGCAGCCCCCTCTGCCAGCGACAGCCATAAAGGCTGCATTCTTCACCTACCTGAGCAATTATGGGTTTGGAGGTTTTAAAATAATGATTTCAGCATGTGCTTTGTATAAATAAAGGTTGGGGCAGGGGGAGGTAAGGGGAATGTGGGCCCGACTCGTTTGTGCAGCTAAAAATAGAAACGCAGAAGTCCTATAATGATGAGGCAGAAACTTAAAACAAATTTCTTGGAAAATTCCCTCCCCAGCCCACATCGCCCAGGTATTTCCCTCCTTTTGGCCTTGTGCAGATGGCGCACGGGAAATTGGAGTAAGGGGCGTGTATCAGCACACTTCCTTCCTTCCTGGCGCTGAGAAGGAGGGCCGAGGAGACCAAACTGGGAACAAAACGTCTGTTCAGGAGCCTGATTCAGGCTGACATGGGCCTTTGAGCTCCCCGAGTGGCGTTTACAGCCATAGATATGGAAAAGAAAATAAATCTCCCAGACCCAGCATCTTGCTTTAATTAATAACATAATCAAGTTTCTGGCCTTGTGGAATGGAAGGGTTTCAACACTCAAGGCCCCTCTGGCAGCTGGGCAAGAAGTGGGCCCCCTGGGCAGGCAGCACCCCCGCCCCCACCGCCCAATCCTTGACCAGGCAGGGCCAGGAGATCAGGGAGGGTGTGCTCAGGGGTCCCGGTCAGGACAACCAAGGGCAGTTTCCCAGGTGAGAGGCTGGGAGTCCAGAGGGGAAGAATCGGCGAAGAGGGAAGCACATTCACGGTCATGATTCGGGTGTTTATTGTGCAGTTAGTACGTCCTGGGCCTTCACGTTCATTTTTTTCACTTAATTCTTACAGAAGAATTGCAGAGCTTATTGTCCTCATTTTTTCAGATGAGAAAACTGAGACTCAGAGGAATGGAGTGATTTTCCCTGAGTCACGTAGCCAGAAGGGAGTGTGGCTGAAATCTAACCCAGGCTGTCTGAGTCCAGAGAGACAGAAAGCATGGTGGACTCACGGGACATGTGGGAACTCACGGCTTCCATTTCTCCCCAAGGCTGGGGGTGGGAGGTGAGGATGGGGTCCCTACCCACTGGGACCCCCCACTTTCTCTGTTTTAGCTGTTAGGGGGGCCAAGGGATGATGGCTAGGTTTGAAAAAGAGAGGGGGTAGTTGCTGAGCAAGGTGGAGAGGTAGGTGTTGGAGCCCTGGGGCTGGTTCTCAAGCAAGCACACTCTCCCTGAGCCAGGAGCACAGCGAAGGAGACAGGCATCTGCTGGTTGGGGCCCTGTGGTCCTCTGGGTGCTGAGCCAGGCTGGGGCCAGGGCCTGACTTCTGCCTTTCCTCCCCCACTTTGGATGGCCTCCCCGGCCTACATGCTTGGATCTCTTTGGAGGCTCCAACGAACAGATGAACACAGGAAATTGTTCAATCATGGTCTGGCCCTCATCTCCCTGTGTCTTCCCTCTGCCTTTTCCTTTCTGTATTCAGTGCTTCAGCTAAACCTGTCCACACGCGGGTTCCTGGGTTTGCACAGCTCATGTGCTCTGGACCCCTCACCTACAGGGACCATTCCCATCACAGATGCTGAAGTCCTCTCCATGTCCTCCTGGGTGGCTCAAAAGCCCCTCTTCCAGCTACTCCAACAGAAGTAATCACCCCTCCTTTGAGCACCCACAACACTCTCTCTCCTCTTTCCCATGACCAGGATACTTTTAGCCTTGTGATTGCATCGCTCATTCATCTAAAACCCTTACAGGTGCCTGTTTCATTTCTGGCATGTTATTATGTTTATGTCTTATCTCTGCTAAGTTCCTCAAAAGCAGAAGCTGGTTTTAGTTACAACAATAATAATACTTTCCATTTCCTGAGTGCTTACTCTGACCAGCACTTAGCATGAAGGTAGATGACTTCTTTTAATCCCCACAAAACCTTATGACGATGGCGTTATCAACCTCCATATTGTATAGATAAAGGAACTGAGGGAAACAGAGATTACTTGTCCAGCATCACCAGCTAGTAAGTGGAAAAGCCAGAAATCGAGCCTAGTCCGTCTGATACTAGAATCCAAACGTGTAACAATGAGTTTAAATAATGCAAAATGTGTGGAAGTTTCTGCACCGTGCTTGGTCTCGAGCCACAGATTTTCAAATGTTGCTTGAATGTATTAATTACTCCCCGCGGGCCCAATACTGGAATTTGTGCTTATTTGTTTCTAGAGTCTGTTGATTGAATCAGTGAAAAAAAAGTTGCTGGAAGAATGAATTCATGGTTAAGTTTTGGGAGCTTTTCTGCTTATTTACTGCTGTGTAACAAATCACTCTAAAACCTAGTGGCTCATTCGATCCTATAATTCCTTTATTGGGTATATATCCTGAAGACCAAAAATCACATCATAATAAAGATATTTGTACCAGAATGTTTATTGCAGCCCAATTCATAATTGCTAAGTCGTGGCAGAAGCCTAAATGCCCATTGACCCACGAATGGATTAATAAATTGTGGTACATGTATACCATTGAATAGTATGCAGCCTTAAAGAAAGATGTAGACTTTACCTCTTTTGTGTTTACATGGATGGAGCTGGAACATATTCTTCTTAGCAAAGTATCTCAAGAATGGAAGAAAGTTTCCTATTATTAAAGATCATTTTGTTCTGTAATGAGTTATGTGACAATTCATAAAGACAATGTCATTGTATTTGAAGACAGAAGTGTTAAGATATTCTAGCCTTTCCACTCATTAGATCTGTAATCAAAATAAGTAACTTAATCTCTATAAATCTCAATTTTCCACTTTACAAAATAGATTTTTAAATTTCAAATTATCAATGACATTTGCAACACATGACATGTTGAATTGAAGGAATTATGGAAATACTATAATGGAACACGTATAAAGTGTCTTCATAATATGTTTAGTAATAGGAGAATAATGTAAAAAAAAAACTTTTAAAATTCCTTTTGTCTCCATTACATTTTCAATAAGAGATCTGAAGTTTAGGAAAGGTAATTATACTAAGTGTTATCCTCATCTAGAGTATTATAAAATAACTATAACAGAGAATGGTTGAGATAGCTAGCTAGCCACACTGCTCCCAATTTATGGTATATTACCATCTCCCAGTACTTCTTTTTATATGGAATTAAAACCAGATAGACTATTGGCTTCCCTTTAAGATGTAGAAAGCTGCAATTAAAGGCACTCCTACTTTTACAAAACCAAAAGTTCAGATGATCTTTAAAATTATAACAGTTCTTGAATCTAACAATCAAGGAGCTGCAGTCACCCAAATCCCAATTCAAGGCCAAGTATAAATTGGAATGAAGATATAGAATCCCTGGCTACTGCAGTCACAAAGATAATTTGCACACATTTGCAGATTCTTCTCCATAAATCTCTCTCTTCATGTGAGAGATTTGACAGGGGGTAAAAGAACAGAGGCTGCCTTACAGTGAAGATCTAAGGAAGGCAACAACAGCCACTGGGAAAAAAACACAAAGCCCCACCCAACTTCTTTCTTCCAATATCTACAAAAGAACAAAAGCCTTATGCCACAAGGATAAAACAGCAGCAAATACTTTCACCCTTGGGAGAAAGAAAAAAGGCAAAACAATATATATCCCAGAAGAGGAACAAAAATACATTCTATGTCCAGATCAATAAAGATTATGTAACGATGGAACAATAGCAGGATTGTCATTTTGGCACTACCTCCAGAATACATGACATAGTTTTTTCTCTGAGTCCAGTGATAAAAGAGAAACATGGAAAATACCATACTGCCTTTCTGTTAGTCTTAAACTAGAAAATATTGAGTAATAGGGCAGCGCTTGTGGCTCAAGGAGTAGGGCACTAGCCCCATATACTGAGGGTGGCAGGTTCAATCCTGGCCCTGGCCAAAATGGCAAAAGAAAAAAGGGAAAGGAAAGGACAAAGGAAAAGGAAAAGGAAAGGAAAAAGGAAAGGAGAAAAGAAAAGGGAAGGGAGGAAGAAAGAAAGATAGAACGAACACAGTAGTCTTCTACAGGGGGAGTTTTAAAATTGTAGAAAAAAGACCCCTGAGGCATAGGTTCCTAGTGAAGATCAAATTTGAGATTGGAATAGATATCAAGAGAAACTACCTCATAGAGGACTCCACACTTTAAATACAAGACAAGTCAGTATTTAGAAGCCTGTTGTGAACTACGAGTAACCACAGAAGCAGATAAACATAAATTCATTGTCTTAGTCCAATTTTTCCTGCTATTCTAGCATACCACTAACTGGGTGCTTTATAAAAAAAAAGACATAGAAGTTTTGGGTTGATGGTGAGGAGGCTAAAAAATTTAAGAGCATTGTGCTGGCATTGGGTAAGGTTTATCCCATGGTGGAAGGCACGTGAGAGTGGGATAGAAGTGTAGCCGGACACAGAAGGAGTGTTAGGCCCATTTCTGCTGCCATAGTAGAATGGCACAGAAACTCATTCTTTCTTTGGGAACCTACTTTCTTAATAATGGCATTACTTTATTCTTTTTTTTTTTATTATTGTTTGGGATTCATTGAAGGTACAAGAAACCATGTTACACTGGTTGCATTTGTTGGGAAAAGTCCCTCTTACAATCGTGTTTTGCCCCCAAAAGGTGTGGCACACACCAAGACCCCAAGACCCCACCCCCTAACTCCTTCCCTCTCTCTGCTCTTCCTTTCCCCACCCCTCCCTCATTCTTCCTCTCTCTGCTCTCCCCTTCCTTCACCCCCACCATGTCAATAATTGTCATTAATTGTCCTCATATCAAACTTGAGTACATGGGATTCATGCTTCTTGATTCTTGAGATGCTTTACTAAGAATAATGTGTTCCACTTCCATCCAGGTTAATACAAAGGCTGTAAAGTCTCCATTTTTTTTAATGGCTGAATAGTATTCCATAGTGTACATATACCATAGCTTGTTAATCCATTCCTGGA
>CAUYON010012789.1:0-29199 GCA_963573935.1 Arctocebus calabarensis
ATGGGAGAAAATATTTGCAGGTTATGCCTCAGACAAAGGTTTAATAACAAAAATACACAGAGAACTTAAGCATATTGGCAACAAAAGGGTAAGTGATCCCATCTCAGGGTGGGAAAAGGACTTGAAGAGAAACTTCTCTAAAGACAACAGGCGCATGGCCTACAGACACATGAGGAAACTAACTCTATTTTTCATGACTTGTATATGCTTTAATTTTTTTCATTTTTTGTTTGGCTTTGTTTAATTTTTTCTACTTTGTTCGCCATCATAAGTTCAAGCATATAAGGTATGGAGTGTTAGGTTTAATCAAGGCTGTGGTTAACACAACCACTAAGAAAAAGAGCAGAAAGAAAATGAAATTAAGAGTATATTCAAAAGATACTTATGACTGGTAATCTGATTAAAGCTGTGGAAGAGAGATAAGATGGCTATGAAGATAGTGAATAGTTGGTGGTATATGAAGGAGAGAAATGGACTGGGAAGGGGGAGTTGAGAGGAAGGGTAAATGGTGAGACCACACCTATGGAGCATATTGCAAGAATACAAGTCATATCTATCAAGTATAGAACATAAATGTCTTCACACAATAATCAAATACATGAGGCAAAAGCTATATTAATTAATTTGATATAAGCACTCCAAATTGTATAAAAATATCAACACATTGTACCCTACACAAGCATAAATATATTCATGATGTGTGTATATGACTTAATAAAAAATATCCTGGTACAATAAAAGAAACACTATGTATCACAGTTGGGGCATAGCACATGAAAGGGTTAGTTGAAATATTGAGTGTATTAGTATGGTGTTTAAGATTGAGATTATCAAGCATTTGCAGTTATTAGAAATGACAGGTCCAAATTACTGACCCTCCCCCCCCCAATTGGTGACTAAGGAAGGGTGGAGAACATTTTAGGTGAAAAAAGTTAAAGAAGTGAGTGTTCAGGATATTGCAAGAACCATTCCATAAATGTGAATTCATTAAGAATTATGGAAGGACAACGGAATGAAGGCAGTGGGTCAAAGTTCTACAATTTTCAAAGAATAATTTCAGAGTCTGATATGCTTGGTGATGTAGATTATCTAACAAAATAGGACACAGTTTAATGACATGAAATTAAAACCTGGGATTATAAAGGACAATGTGGGGGACACCTCTGAAAACTTTGTGCCCAGTGCTACAAAGGGCCTTGGAGAGAAACAGATCCCATTTGTAAGGACAAGAGAATCAATGTCCTCAGTGGGCACAGATGTTTTCCCTAAAACGTAAAGGAAAAGGGACAGTTTAGAGAAGAATTGAGATGATTTAGCTAAGATTCGATCTTGAGTTCCTGAAGGCATAGTAAATGGGTCTAAGTAACTGGAGAGGAGTAAGATGTTGAATCTGAATAGGAGATGATAGAGTCGTACATGGACTAAAATCTAGTGATCAGGGCTGACTCAATTGCCTGGGTACTTGCCCCATGATTGTACAAGCATTAGAGCTTAGTGAGATGAGTTGTGATGGCCTCTGGCATGAAATGATGGACATGGTGTGGGTAAGAAAAGGGAATTGTGCAAGCACGTCTCACCAGCAGCACACAAGGACTCCCACATGTCTCCTGTTGATGGAAGCATGGCCTTTGGCCAAGAAATGGTCTTACTGCAAGACCCAAAGAAAGATGAGTTTATTTAATACAATAACTGTTCATTGTCAGTTGCTGAACAGTGGATGGCAAAGCAGTTTTGTATTTTTTTTAAAAGCTACATAAGTGAATAACCAGAATGAAACCCTTCCTATTATTGTTTTAGTATTACATTTTAAATCTGTCCTGTGCAAATAAACCGCATGAGCCTCTATTAGATTGACTCATACAATTTGATTTTTCTAAACATGTTAGTGTGATTTGTAGATTGAATTAACATTTTTATAGTATCCCAGTGGAAATTGGCAGGAGATAAGTAATGCATATATAAGACCTCGTGCCAGGGTAAGTTACTTTTGAGAGGCTTACTGTTTAAGTTCAAGAGTGAATATAGGTAGTCTATATTTTAACTCCCATGTTGGCTTGTTTAATGCAGAATATTGTATTTGAAAAATCATAATAGGCTATTGTTCTTCAACTAAACTTGAATGTCTGTTATACTTTCTTCTTAATAGTGAACAAAAGAAGGATAAAATCAAATCACCATGTACACAAATGTATGAAGCGCAACATTTAATAATATTGTACAGCACAACATAGGACATTTTATTAGATTATATAATGAGGTGCATACTTTTCCATTCTTTCTTCATAAAAATATTTTTGAAAAATCATCATAAACAATACCCTAATAGTCTACTGAAAACACTCTCCAAAGATCCCACCAAAATGTTCTAAAAATATAAAATGTTTGAGCCAACCATTTTTAAGTACAAGTGTTTTTCTTGGCTTCTGATCAAGATAAACTGTTTGCTGAAAGGGCAGTTCCATCCCAGTGTTGAGAATAACTGTTAATCTCTTGTGAACTAAGTGTGCTTTGTTTAATTCATAAAAAGATGATGTTTTTCTTGGAAAACCAAGAGTACGACCCTTTTCTTGTTTGTTTGCTTGAGTTAGCTCCCTATCACTGAAGAGGCAGAAACTATGGTTCAGTTATCACAGACAACATTTCAGACACAGAAAATTTGAATTCTTACCATGTAGGTATTATTTGGAGAGAGTTGCTTGAGAGATTTAGAGAATGAGAACTGAGAATATTGTACTGTAGAATTGTTACCAGCATTTTCCATTATATCATTTATTAAATAGATAATATTTAAAACAGGATTTATAAAATTAGTGTACCATTTATTTATATGTGAAAAATTAGCTTTATTATGGATGGGAATATAATTTAGCACACATCAATTTGACCCCCTATGCTTTGAGCTAAAATTATGACTGACAAATTTAAAACACCATGAGTTGGGAGAAACCAATATGAATTCAAACAACTTTTATTCTTTCCTTTATTGTTTCTTGCATTCAATAATTATTTATTGTCGTCCTTGTTTCTGGGGTCATTCTACGCATTACAGATGAAATAGTAGTTACAATAAATATGGTCTCTGTCCTAATGTATCTAGACAAGAAAAAAGAACAAAGAAAAGTGGTGCCTCTGGCTCCGTGAGTAGGGCACCAGTTCCATATAGCAAGGGTGGTAGGTTCGAACCTAACCTTGGGTAAAATAGCTGTGGCAACTGCAACAAAAAATAGTCAGGTGTAGTGGGGGGCACCTGTAGGTCCAGTTACTCGGGAGGAGGAGGCAAGAGAATCACTTAAGCCCTAGAGTTGGAGGTTGCTATGAGCTGTGATGCCACAGCATTCTACCTAGGGAGGCAAAGTGAGACTTTGTCACACACACACACACACACACAAAAGAAGAAGGGCCATTGCCTGTGGTTTAAAGGAGTAGGATGCCGGCCCCATATGCCAGAGGTGGTGGGTTCAAACCCAGCCCTGGCCAAAAACTGCAAAAAAAAAAAAAAGAAAAGAAAAAGAAGCAGTTACAATACTGATTGGAATTATAGAGTCAGTATTATAGGAATTATAGGAAGTATAGAGACAGTATAGGATATGGCACATAGAAAATTAGATTAATCCAAATTTAGCAGTTTAGAATGCTTCATAAATGAATGGTCATTGAAGCTAAAAGTTATAGGATAAAAGGGAATTATACTGACAAAATAGCAGGGAAATTCTTTCCAAGCACAGAATATCACTTTTATGATTATTTGACTGGAAGTGACAGAAAGGCACCTTAAATATATTTTGGGGGATAAAATAATTTATTTCCTGATGGAATCCAGGAAAACTAACCGAAAACGACTACCCTTCAGAAAGTGGAGGGATGCACTTTAGACTAAGAAATGGGGACCCAGGGGACCCAGGGAGAACCAGCCCTTTTTATTCTTTCTTCTCTGAATAGTTGGCTTCATTCTCTTTCATTGCAAATTGACTTTTATTTCAAATGGCAGTAAAAAGCCCACTTGACATTGGCTCTATAAATTTGAAGTTCTGAAATCTGGAGATAGATTAATTGGTTCAATCTGTATCTGGCTTTCTTCTCTAAATGAATGAACTATGGCCAAAGTGGACGGATCACGTAAAAATTTTCAAACTCCTCAGTGGAGAGGAGCTATAGTCCCTCAGGGAAATAATATTGGGGTGGCAATGCTATAAACATTTATGATTTGTCATTTCAATTACTAGCAGTTTTCTGATAATACTTCAAATATTATAATTGCTAGTATATTTACTATTTCACTCCAGGCACTAATACAAATGATTAAATGGAATACTATTTTCTTATTTGATATGCAAAATCTCTATTCTAAAACCATACCTATCCTACTATACAAACACATCTATCTGCACTGAAATACACACACACATGTATAGTGAGAACATATATTTAAAAATATAAAGATAAATGCGTACATATAATAAGGCCTATTTGTTCAAGTAGATTTAAAAGATAAGCTAGTGTTTCATGATAAAAAAAATTAAATAACTCATAAAAATATATAAGCTAAAATCATAGCAGAGAGTTTTTTTATATTTATTTTCTTTTAAAATGTAATACTGTTTTTCAGACCACCATTCAGCAATAAAAAAAAAAAAATTAGCATAGGCTGGGCACCGGTCCCTCAGTGGTTAGGGCGCCAGCCACACAAACTGGGGCTGGTGGGTTCTAACCCGGCCTGGGCCTGCTAAACAACAATGACAACAACACCAAAAAAACAGTCAGGTGTTGTGGTGGGCACCTGTGGTCCCAGCTACTTGGGAGGCTGAGGCAAGAGAATTGCTTAAGCCCAAGAGTTTGAGGTTGCTGTAAGCTGTGAGGCCCCAGCACTCTACCAAGGATGATATAGTAAGACTCTGTTTAAAAAAAAAAAAAAATCAGCACATATATATGCCCACACATACATATGCAAGGGCTGTTCAGAAAGTATCCAGCCATTGTCAATGCAATTTTTCGTATTACATGGTTGGATACTTTCTGACAGTCCTGTAGATGTGCATGTGTGTGTGTGTGTATTCACCATGTGCATGTGGCTATGTTTTCCATCACATCTTTTCTAATTGATTTCTAGATAACTTGATAGGTCTTCACTATAGGCAGTCAGCATGCTCCAGAGCAGACGACGCTGAGTACCTGGATGGAGCCACTCTCGTTAATACCACTGGCTTTTGCCCTCATTTTGCGTGGAGGTAGGTGGCTACATTAAAAAGACAGTCAGACATAAAGTTAACCTAGAGTTCTACTCCATTAAAAAAGGTGGTTACACGGAAAGTGGTTAACTTTAAACAGCTTTAATTCATAACTTCAGAATATGGGAATTCAGGTTTCAGGTTAATGGGTTTTTTTTCAGTATCCCTCACCACATGTGTTCTGAGATTTTGAAGGTAATGAATAAGAGCTGTAAATTAAACCAGATGGCTGTGCAGCTTCTGTCTTCTTTCAAGTTGCTATTTCCTTGGTTCTTTTATCATTGGACAATAAAATAAAATATTCTGATTGAATGTAGAAGAGAGTTTCTAAATGTAGAATTTAAGTAACCCAAATTAAAAACATACCACATGAAACTTTTTGCTTTCAACACATAAAAAATGTTAAACAGGAAAGGAATTCAAAGTTTTGATCCTCACATATTTTATTCTTATGTTTTGTTAATATTATTTCGTTAAGTCTCAGATGTTTCAAAGAATTTCCCCATTCTGAGAAAAAAATTATATGTTAAAATATAATAATAACATTTGTGTAGTATTATATATACATTATTTTATATAAACTGATGGATAAGTTTGAATTTAATATTAAGCCCATTTTTTCATTCTAAACCTTGTAGCCCAATGATCTGGAGCTAGATATATATAAGTGGGAAAATGATTTAAAATTTGTTTGAAATAAGATAAGGCAAAGCATCATTAAATATAGAAAACGTATTTTTCCAAGCAAAAATTGGTGCATTCTTCTGCTAAACTAATTTTATTTTGAAACTTGTGCTTATACTTATGAAAAGGGCATTAAATGAACAAAAACTAAGTTGTATTTATATTTCCATTGAAATAACCATATTTATTGGAAAAACACAGTACACTTTAATAAAAGCCAGAAACATAGAACCTTCTGTAAACCCGGATGAACTCCAGGAATTCAAATATTGCTAGTACAAGGGGATTGCTTTGGTAGCAAAAATGGACCCAAATAAAACTAGGTGTTTATAACATTGTCATGGGTGGGAGGATAAGTGTAAAAAACCCACAGGAAAAGGAGAATAATTGCCATATTAATAGCCAAAGAAAAAAGACTCCAGTAGAGAAAATACTAATTTTTCCAGGAAAGCTGAGCACTCCTTTTAATTTCATATATCTGACAACCAACAAGTGATGCTTAGTTGGCAATCATGATACTCATGAGATTAAGAAATTAGTACTTCATCATGAAGTTTTAAAATTTATCCTCATTCCTAACTCTGCTCCTTGCCATGCATTTTGGATACTAAAATGAAGCTATCGAACATTCACAGATATTCAGTACTGATCTAAAATGCTACACCTCCTTCTGTTACTAAAATTATTCACACACAAAATGTTACTTATGCCAAATCCTGAGCATTTCTAGCGAAGGGACTTACAGACTTCACAGTGCCTTTAAGATAGGAAGTTATTTCTTGCAAGGAGCATATAACTCAATGGGCCCAGATGCAGAATTTAATAAAAATGTACACAGTGGGATTATTTACTGTAAGTCACTACTTTCTCCACTTTTCTGAGAGTTCCAGTACCCGAAAAGTTGTATGGTATATTTTGTGGGGACAATGTAGGCCTCTGAGTTTCTGTTTTTCCATAATTGTTCTTCCTCCTCCTCCTCCTCCTTCTCCTTTGTTTTTTCTTTTTAAAGTCTTTTCAAAAGTGATTGAGTACATAATTGTTATATACATTCATAGTATACAAATGTGATGTTTTGATATAAGCATCCAATGTGAATTAATTAAAATAGAGTAATTGCCTTATCACCTAAGGCATTTATTATTTCTTTGTTTTAGGAACATTCAAATTCCACTCCTTCAGTTACTTTAAAGTATACACTAACTTTTGTTCATTATAGTCACTTTGTTGTGCTAGCCAATATTATTTATTCATTCTATCTAACTATGTAACTGTATTTTTGCACCCATTAATCATCCCTACTTTATCCCTCTCTCCCCACTACCCTTCCCAGCCTCTGGTAACCATACTTTTACTCTCTCTGCCTAAGAGCAGTTGTTCTTAATATTTAGCTCCCACATATGAATGAAAACATGAGATTTGTCTTTCTGTGCTTGGCTTATTTCACTTAACATGACATTCTCCAGTTCTATCCAGGTGGATGAAAATTACAGGATTTTATTCTTTTTGTGGCATATATATAATATATCATTGTGTATATTCGTCACAATTTCTTAATCCACTTATAAACTGATAGACACATAGGTTGATTCCAAACCTTCACTATTGTTAATAGTACTGCAATAAACATGTGAGCGTTGATAGCTTTTTGGTGTGCTGATTTTTCTCTTCCCTTGGATATATACCCAGCTGTGAGATTTTTGAGTCATATGGCAGTTTTTGGTTCTCTCCTATGACTTTCTTATATTTCATAGAAAGGTAGCAGGATGCATGTGATTACATATATGGGATTACATGAAACATAAGATTCTGCCACCTGTCTTGGAGAGTCACTCACTTCCTTGCTGGTTTTGTAGAAGGAAGATGTTTTGTTGAGGGTTGACCATAAAGGGGTGCCATGTGACAAGAAGCTGCAACATTCTAGAGGCAAAAACAGTCCCTAGCTCAAGGGTCCTCAAACTTTTTAAATAGGCAGCCAGTTCACTGTCTCTCAGACCATTGGAGGGCTGAACTATAGTTAAAAAAAAAAAGCTGTGAACAAATTCATATGCACACTGCACAAAGACCTCCTAACTTCAGAAAAAAAAGCTCCCACTTAACTGCAAAAAAAGGCCCTACTAACTGCAAAATTAAAAAAAAAATAGACCTCCTAACTTCCAAAAAAAAATCCTAACTTGTTCTTACCTCTGTCCTCAGGCAGTGGCAGGCTCTGCACAGGCAAACTCGTCACTTGTGAGATGGAGAGGAGGAGTCAGAGACAGAGAGAAGGAGGGGAGCTGGAGATTGCAGTGCACATTCCACACATGTGCACTGCGGGTCTAGGACTAGTCGGCTGCTAAGCAGGACAGGCAGCAGTGGCAAAAACACCCAGTGGGCTGGATAAGTGTCCTCGGTGGGCTGCATGTGGCCTGCAGGCCGTAGTTTGAGGACCCCTGCTGTAGCTGGTAGGCAACAAGGAACTAAAACCCATAGTCATAAAGCCACAAAGAACATCTGTGCCAACAAAAGCACATTCTTCCCCAGTTGAGCCTCAGATAAGACAGCAGACCCAGCTGACATCTTAAATGCAGCCTTAGGGGAACTTATTAGAGAATTCAGCTAAGTCACAAACAGACTCCTGACCACAGAAACTGTAATAATGAACATGTTTTCTTTTAAACTCCAGATCTGTGGCAATTCATTACACAACAGTAGGTATCAAATACAGAGTAATTCTTTAGTGTTGGATAAGGGAGAATGAATTTAAAAAGAAGGTCTATCAAGCTTATAGGAATATGCAATGGTTATAGTACAAATTACTCTTCCACCTCCTCATTGTCCTCAAAGTATTGTCCAAAAAGTATCCAAAGTTGGACAGAAGGCTGGTTTGAGCAGGGAGGGTAATTCACAATGTGGTTGTAAAAGTGATACTCATAAATATTGGCTTGGAAATAGACATACTGCAAGGTAAGAGTCTAAAAGGGAGATAATGATGGTTAAAATTTGCCATACCAAATTTGTCCATATATTTTAAATCTGTGAGCCTAATGATGTGTTTCCTTCATAAGATACCATTAGGCAAAAACAGAGGGAGATTTATGGAATATTTAAAGGTAGCAAATGGAAAAAAACACAATGACATGTTTGCGCCTCAGTGTGCTCAGACTGCACCGTGAAATAATGATTCTGTCTTGCAAGTATCATAGACTGTGAGCAAGAGACTATAGCTATCACCCCTGCAATGTACAATAATTATAACCTTGATAAAGTTATTCAGCCAAATATTGTGTTCTTCCTATACTCCAGACATTCGTGAGATACTTTACATCTGTTATACTATGCATTTCTTGTAATAACTCCATAAATTATTATTATTGGCTTCATTTTATTTCTATATTTAGTTCTGAATTTGAATTGGGATGTTTATTTTTTAATTTTGAAAATTATTTCAAAATATTACAGAGCTATAAATCTTTTGGTTACATGGCTCACCTTTGTTATGCTTGAGTCGGTGATGTAAGTGTACCCATAATTTGTACATAATTGATTCATTAAAAGCATTAGGTAGGTTTTCGCCCATCCCTTTTTCCCTCTCTTCCTCCTACTTGATTTCTACTGAATTTTATCTCCCTTTGTGCACACATGTGCGCATTGGTTAGTTCTAATGTAATAGTGAGTACATGTGGTTTTGGATTTCCACCCCTTCACCTTGAGTCTGTCTGAGTCTTTGGGGGGTTAGGTGGGTTTCCTGGAGACAGTAGACACCGAGGCTGTGTTTTCTCATCCATTTATCCAGTCTATTTCTCCTGAGTAGGGCATTCAGACCATTCATGGTATTTTTTGTTTGTTTTTTTTTTTGATTGAATTGATATCTGGGATACTATTGTATTTATCCTGTTGGGTATCATATTTTGCCCTTAGGTATCTTATAAGGTATCTTATTGCTCCCCCCTTTTACCTTTGTGATTTTGTTTTATATATGCTTGAGATTTAGCTTTTGGGTGGTTTTATGTCTATTGTGCTGATATATGTATAATGTGGTTTTGAATATTTCCTGCAGGGCAGGTCTAGTCTTATCAAATTTCCTCAGTGTTAACTTGTTTGGAAAAGTCTTTCCTTTTTTATATATGAACCTCAGGTTTTCAGGACACAAAATTCTAGACTGGTAGTAGTTCTGTTTAAGAAAACTGAAGATAGGACCCCATTTTTTTCAATCTTGTAAAATCTCAATTGAGAAGTTAATCTAATGAGTTTATATTTGCAAATTGCTTATGAGTTTGCCTCATGGCTTGCAGTAGTTTCCTCTGTGTTGACATTGGCCAGTCTGATGATTCTTTGTCTAGGTGATTTCTTATTTGCAATGAATTTTCCAGGTGTTTGTTCAGCTTCCTGTACATGGATGTCTAAACATCTAGAAAGACCAGGGAATTTTTCCTCAATTATTCCCTCAGGAAGGTATTCCACTCATTTGTAATTTCTTCTTTACTTTTAGGGATGCCTATGATTCTTGTATTTGACTGTTTTGGATAATCCTTTTTTCTTATAGGCTTTGTTCAGTCCTTTTATTTCTCTGTTCTTCATTTTTGATTGATTGAGTTGATTTAAGAGTTGCCTTCAAACTCTGATGTTCTTTCTTCTGCCTGGCCTATTCTATTCTTAAAACTTTTCACTTGACTGTATTTTGTATATCCCTAAAGTGATTTTTCATTTCCAGAATTTCTATTTGTTTTTTCTTTTTAGTATTTTGATATATTTAGTGAATTTTTTATTCATTTCCTGGATGGTTTTTCTGACTTCCTTGAGTTGACTTTGATTTTCTCTTGGATTTCATTGAATACCCTCATGATCTATTTCTGGAATTCTTTATTTGCCATTTTAATATTTTTATCTTGGTTGGTATCCATTGCTAGAGAGGTGGTCTTCTCATTTGGGATCTTTTTGTCTTAATTGTTCACAATTCCAACGTTCTTTCACTGATTCCTTCTCCTTCTCCTCTGGGGCAGCGGTCACTTCTTATTTATGGATTTTGTTTTGTTTCAATGTGGATTTTCTTCTCCCCCTCACTCATACAGGTGTATTTGTAGCATATATTGAGTAATAAACTTTGTCTTTGCTTGTGGGTGCTCTGATGGTGATTTAGATTCTGTATGAATGCCTTGATTACAGATATCCTTAGTGTGGTGGTTTTCTCAGTTTCTAGTTTTTTGTAGGCTTTAGTACCAGGGAGCTACATGTGTGGGCAGATTCCCTATCTCTTTTTGATGAGGGAGAGAATAGAGGTCTTTGAAATCCTTCCTCTTTTTCCAGCCCTGTGGTGCTTCTAACAGTGCACATGGCATTGGCATGCTCAGTGTAGTCTCTGAAGAGAGTATGTTGTGCTTGTGGGTGATAATCAACACACTTTATATGATTGAGTCAGTAAAAGCTGTAAAGGGCTATGCAAATTGACTTTCCTGCCAGTAGGTGGCACTGGCCAGAAGGAACAAGTTGCAATGTTGTTTGGGAGACCTGTGACCAGCTCTAGCCCCTAAAGAGAAGTGCTCAAATGTCCCAGGTGGTGTTTGGGACCCTGGAAATTCCAGGTGAGTTCATATTCTCTGCTACAGCATAGAAGAGTAGGATAGTGAGGTTGGGCAGAGTTGGTTGGGTTGAGTCTGACCACATCATTCATCATAGCTGGTCAAAAGTCAGCTCCAAAAGAAAGCCACCAGAGAGGGGCTTAGGTGGCCCCACTCAGTAAGTCTGTTTGTAAAGGGAGGGCTGTCTGAGATTTACAATCTGTCAGGAGCAAGCTTTGATCTTCTTCTCCCCCCTGCCCTGCAATCTTCTTCTGGTGTCTCCAGCAGGTAGATACTCAAACTAGCTGATGTCCTCCATGATTGCTTTGTGGGCTAAGAGTTTCCCTGTCCAGTAATCCCACCCTGGGCTGAATGCACAGCCTTCCTGTGAGAGGAGAGGTGCTTCATGAGTGTAGTGAGGCTGGAACCCATTCCACATTGTACTGTACTTTTAGTCCTGATCACATAGGCTCCCATGCCTCCCAATATTAGCTCACAAATCTCCCTTCTTTGCCCCCAAGCAACACAATTATGTCTTGAGGATACAGGATCTGGCTGATGGGTCTGTTCCTGTCTCCCCTCCAAATCAATCTCTGATTATGCTAGGGAGAAGAGTGCTAGTCCTGAGTCATCTATGGGATCCTCAACCAGGTTGGATGTCCCTCTGCTTGGCAGTGTGCCCTGATCCAGTGGGACAATCTGACAAGCATCACCGGGGAGCAACAACATTCAGGGTAGCTCAGAATCTGAGCACCCCTTAGTCCATAGCAGGTGTTTAAGAGGAAAGTTTGAGCCTAACTTTCTGTGGAAGGTTTATACACTAACATGCATGAAGCTGCAGCTCTTAGGATCCCCAGCAAAATTGACTGTTTTGGCAGCTATAGATAGTGGAGGGGAAGGGGAGAAAAGTGCCTGGATGGAGGAAAGCAACCCTCTGTTCATCTCTGTCCTTCTCTACAGAATGCAGACAGCCCATCCAGAATGCCCAGGCTTCGGAGTCATACAAATCATTCAGGACCCACCAGTTCCCCTGCCCCCCCCGGAGCCCATAGTCTGGCCTGCTTTAGGGAAATGTTTGTGTGGAATAAGCTAAATAAAAACACAGGTAATGAAGTCACGTAGGAAGGGTAAAGGTTCACAGGTAGGTAGAGAAGCAACATGGTACCTGCCATCCTGGTTTGGTCTATTGTGATGTGAAGTGCCCCAACCGGGCTAGAAGCACAGTGCTTTGTCCTCAGGAAGCTCCATTTCACTGGCTGTAGCAGCTTTTGAGCTAGTAGGGTAGAAAGGTTCTCCAGCATCTTGGGAGCCTACTGATAGACAGAAATGTAAAGGATGGAGAAACAATCCACTCTACCTCCATTCTTTGCTAGACTCTCAGCCTCTTAGAGGCTGGTATCTGCTGGTATCTTCTTCCCTCTTGTTCTGTTTTGCTACTTTTTCCCATGAAATCTCCTGTAGGTTCTGGCACTTTTTTCTTGGAATTACAACCAATCTCTGTTTGTTTTTTCTTTTTCATCTAAAGCTTTCCTTCATTCTGAGATGATCTGGCAGCTGGTTTCTCTGGTCTGCCTTCTTTTCTCCCAATCTTGGCCTCATTGCCTAAGTGAGGAGAAACTTAAACCAGATGCTCATGGTTATAGAGCTAGGATTTGTGTTCAGATTTATCAGATGCCAAAATCTCTATTATTTCAATTATTTTATACTACTACTTTAAGCCGCAGCACTTTTTCTTTTCAAATTGCAACAGTCATGAGTTTTGGGGGAAATATATGAGGAAATAGCTTTGCATATAACATGTACTCAGAAATTTACAGCTTGGTTATCATTGACATCCTATTCCCACCTACCTTATAATAAGTATCCAGTAAATCAGGTTGCAGTGACTCTCAATGACGTTCTTCAATGTGAGAAGAAATCAGAAAATAATAGCATTTATCTTATAAAGGCAGAATAATTAATCTGAATGTCTCTAAATCTTGGATATTTAAATTTTTTTTTTGTACTGACAAACTGCTTCTCTGTAAGCCTGTTAAATCACAGAGGATAGAGATAAAATGAGATTCCCAAAAAGGACATAGGGCAAATTATCTAAATCTCTAAATTTTACAGATGGCTCAGGGATTTTCCTCCTTTAAGGTCTGTAGCTTTGATTGTATAACAGGAGATTCCAGACGCTTCATCTCTCCCTTAAAAGAAAAATGTGACAGTATTCCATTTCAGGCATGAAATGTAGGCCTTAAAAGAAAAATGTGATAGTATTCCATTTCAGGGATCAGAGAAATTCAAAAATAAGTTTGAAAACTGATATAAGTTTACTAAGCAAAGAATAACATGTATAACAGAGTATATACTTATAACTTGTAAAATCTACCATTTATTTTCATTATACTTCCCTAAAATAAAAAATTAAACATTTTAGTTTTAAAAAGTAGGAAAAAAACAGAATAAAGGAGAGCATTTTAAAAATCAATAAATTTAGCTTTATAGAAAGAAAACACACCCTCTTTGCTTTTTTTGGTACTTTTTGTCATCTATAGCCAAGGTATGAAAACTTTGACATAAATGGGTGTAAGTCCTCAAATTGGCCTTTAGGGACCATAGACCAGAGGCCCCCGTGGAGAGGACAGTGAGGTTAGAGCTCCAGTGCCTGCACTGACTAAGCTGCACACTGTAATAGTTCTGGTTAGTCGGCTCCTGGCCAACCACACTGTGGTGAAAGGCTTCAAGTGAACACCATGTTGTGGTTTGCTGTTTTACAAACTCTGGAGTCCTGTGTGGTCCAAATTGACATTCTCTTGTGGCCCCCAAAGGCCCGAAAATTGCCCAGTTCCAATGTTACATTATTTATTTATGTGGTTATCCATCATCCTCTCTGTGGGGTGTAGAACAGAGTGGCTACTGATACTGTTTGTGTAACACTCCATCCTTTGGGATCTGAGGGTTTGAAACAAATGATTACCAACTGGGGAGGCAAACCAAAGTCAGGAAGGGATCAGCTTTTGGTTTTCACACTTCTCCCCTACTGTGCTTTTACCTTTCTGTGAGTTCGAGCTCCTTTGCTGGTTGTGGTTCTGAGACAGAACACTCTTAAGAACATCAGAGTATGAGACTACACAGACTTCTGAGATCTCCCGGTCAACCCCATCAACATGGACAATGAAGACGCAAGTCACACTGCAAGGTAATGGCAGAGACCACTCTATGACAGAGTAACACTCCACTATTTCTATTGAGAAAGGAGGCTGTTCTTTCCTTTGTTTAGTGGAAGTAGGTGATGGTTTTTCTAAAGAAGCTGTCAATCAGGTTGATAAAATATCTCAGATTGCATGTGAAGCCCCCACACTGTACCCCATGGTTGAACTAATGTACACAGCTATGATTCAATAAAAATATAAAAAAATAATAAAAATAAAAGAACCCAGGGGGGAAAAAAAAGGAAGCTTTCAAAACAAGAGGCGGGCAAAGTGAATACTCAAATATAGAAATAAATGAGTCTGGCTACACCTGAAAGCCTAGCTTCCTAGCAGGCTGAGACAGGAGTTTGAGACCAGTCTGAGTAAGACCAAGAACCTGTATTTACTAAAAATAATAAACAAAAATTATCCAAGCTAGGTGGCACATGCCTGTAGTCCCAATTACTTAGGAGGCTGAGGCTGGAGGATCACTTGACCCCAAGATTTTGAGGTTGCAGTGAGCTATGGTGATGCCACTGGACTATAACTGGTACAACAGAGAGACTTGGCCTCAGGAGAAAAAATGATAAAGAAATGAGTTTGTAGAAAGCTTGTATTTCATTTATCTTTCTGACATTGAAAGGCAACAGTGCTTGCTTCAAACAATATGATATTTGGAAATAGGGCTGAATCCCACCTTTGCCATTTGGAAATGATGAGATTCAGGACAAATTAACAAATGTGTTTGTGTTTCCAAAGTATCAAATATAAAACAAGCATAAGAAAATCAATCTTCTAGGATTGTAGTAAGGCATGAAAAAGCACAGTGGGCATAAGCCGTTGGCTCACGGCCTCCCCCATAATAAGCACTATTATGGAAGCTTTATAATGAACGATCATTGCTGCCCCCACTGTTTTTGCCAGTATAATTAATACACTCTATCAGCTCAGCACTCCATGCTCAGGGTCTTTCCTTTCCCTTCAAATTGCTTTAGAGATCCCTTACAAGACTCTATTTTCAGTTTTAGGGCTTTTTTTCACCTATTATGTTATTTTCCATTTCCCCCCTTAGTCTGTATCTTCTGGCTTGTTGGAGTTAAGTCCTCTCTCATTGCTCTAATAGAGAAATGTACTCAATGACTAATGTTTCATTCATGGAGCAAGAAAACTCCATGCTCTTCAAGTATCCAGTAAAATATTGTGGATATTGAATTTTTCTGATACTTGCTTATTCTTTTTTTTTTTTTTTTTGCAGTTTTGGTCAGGACTGGGCTTGAACCCACCACCTCCAGTATACGGGGCCAGCGCCCCACTCCTTTGAGCCATAGGCACTGCCCTTATTCTTAAATATAATGTAAAAATATTGGAATTTCAGAAGGTTGGACTGTAAGTAATGATGCAAAAATAAATCCATTTTTAAAAGTTATTCTAATTGCAAACTATTTCTTTGCCTTCCATTCCTACCACTGACCCACTCTGCTGGTCTTTATTAATTATCCTGATAAAATTCATATGTACTTTGTGTCAAAGAAATGGTGTATTCACCACAGGAATGGACAGGTTTGTCTAGATTTGTGCAGGGAAACTAGACCTGGCTTTTTAAAGAGCTGCCCATGGCTGCTCTGGAATAATGGCCTGTTTGTAAGTGGGTGGGGGGAATAGGGCCAAGGCTTGAGATAATCTCAAATTTGAAAGATAATATAGACATATCCTTGTGAGTTGAGAGAACAAGCAATTGCAAAAGTATGAATAAGGAACAGAAAGTCTAAAAGGTTCCCAGGGAGAGAAAAAAGTCCCCTTATCCCCTGGGCCACTCAGCTGTTATAGCTATTCCTATGTGGTCAATATATTTCAGCAGACATTCTTTGTGTGTTTCTACCAGGGTGCCAAGAAAATGTATACAGATTTTAAGAGATGTTATTTATGTATTACTTCTAGAAATCAGAATGAATTATAGTAGTAATGTGTACTATGATATTCATTCAAAATATGGCATTAATCAAAGGATGCTAGTGTCATCACACAACAGGCTGGACAGTCAAAGAAAATGGCAGAAGCACAGTTGTTCAAGAAGCATGAGACCATTTTGAAGTGGTATTTGAAATTCAAGAATGTTGTGGAAGTACAACAAGGATGGAGGTAGAGTATGCAACAGAACTTCCAACATACCTAACAATTACACACATTGATAACAGTAACTTTGAGACTCATGTACTGTGTGATGTGGATGAGGGAA
Source organism: Arctocebus calabarensis (assembly GCA_963573935.1). NCBI lineage: Eukaryota > Metazoa > Chordata > Mammalia > Primates > Lorisidae > Arctocebus > Arctocebus calabarensis. The sequence continues at coordinate 16,856 of CAUYON010012789.1, forward strand.
CAGCTGGGAGGCCTTGCATGGCAAGAAGTCCTGCCTCTTCTGCCATGGTGTCGGAACAGTTTACACACTCACTATGGAAGTCTACCAAGCAATATGCACAGGAGTTAGCAGGGTAAACAGAGGACACATTCTTAAAATAGTAAAATGGAAAGTTTTCATCCCCAAATTAGTATATGCACCGAGACACAAGAGCTGACCTCTATGAGACTTTGCCAGGACAAGGGATAGGATAAAGGGATGGATTGAGTTTCCCCTACATTCTCCTGACTTAACACCTCTTAATTTATATCTGTGGGGCTCTTTAGAGGATGTGGTGTACTGTAGAAAACTGGCTACACTGGCCGTACTTTGCGAAGAAACTGAAACAACCTGCAAAGATATAAGAGAACAATTTGGCCAACATTCCTCAAGCAATAGTTTACCATACGCAGAAGTGTCTGGACACTGATGACTCAAATGGCTCAAATGCTTCTGAGCACATCTTGTAATTGCTGAAGTCAAAAGTGACTTGTATTCATAGTTTGTTATCAGTAGATATTAAGAGTATAATTTTAATACAGTTTCCATTTCTTTAAATGTGTATGCATTTTTTGGCACCATCTACATGAGTGTGCATGTATTTGGTAGGAGGGAAATGGTATCCTTAGGAAATAGGAACTAAACAACACCAAAGTTGTCAATTATTGTCACCTTTGCCATGATGAGAAGGGAAAGAATATACTTTTTTTTTTTTTTTTTGAGACAGAGTCTCCCTATGTCACCCTTGCCTTGGTGTCACAGCTCACAGCAACCTCAAACTCTTGGGCTTAAGTGATTCTCTTGCTTTAGCCTCCCAAGTAGCTGAGATGACAGGCGACCACCACACCTGACTATTTTTTGTTGCAGTTTTCCTTGTTGTTTAGCAGGCCTGGGCCGGGTTTTAAACCCGCCATATGTGGCCAGTGCCCTAATCACTTAGCTACAGGCACAGAGCCTATTTTTGTGCTTGTAGAGAAAAAAATATTAGCACACACCTAGATACTGAACATTGTCATTTGCTGAAAGAATTTTTATAGGCAAAAATAATTATTTCTTGCTTGTAAACCCTACTGGTTCCATATATAATTAAGCAAAGATGCTTCCAAAAGTTCATTTTGTGGTTTAGGGAAATCTTTGTCAGAACGCCTATACAGAAATCTCCCTGAATGATCATTACCAATATCTTCTTGATGTTAATGATAACTTTCTCTTGAATCTCCTGTGGAACAAGGAGAGAAATATATCAGCTATAATAATTTAAATATTACTGAAATCTTCAGTTGGAGCTGGTTGAAAAAGGAGTAGAATACATGATCAGAAGTCTAATTACTAATAATTTTAATACAGAAAAGAAAAAGGAAACTAATTGAGAAGGGTGTTATTGAAATTTCTTCTCCCGCACAGCACTCCGATGTGGCCTTCACAGCGTGGTCTCATTGTAATCATGTTTCCTTACTGACAATGTGGTTTCCAAAAATAATGAAGTGTGCATAGGAGAAACCATATACTACTAGTAAGAGTGGCTGGTGATATTGATAGGCAGATCTCAAGTAAGGAGAGATAAATTCTTATCCTTAATGATCTCTATTTATTTAATAATGAACTTGGAAACAAAATAAGGGGGTTGAAGACTTAACAGTGTAAGTGCTAGGGCAGAAAATTTCAGGCATATACACATATAAACATTATCTTCATGGAGTCCTAAGTAAGGGATTAGTCCAGAAATGATGAAGAAAGGACAGATTTATCATTAAATATGGAGAAATATTTTTCAGTAAAGGCTATCTTTTTATTTCACAGGCCCTCTGCTTTCATTCTGGGTATATACATAAAAGACAATTAACTCTTTATGTACAAGGAAAATGATGGTTATAGCTTTCATGAGGCCCCCAAAAGGCTAGTTTTAGGAAAAAGAAATTTGGCAGATGAATGAGAGAACTTGTGCATTTTCATGGAAAAAAAATTTGATCAATGACTAATTAATAAGAAAATATGATAAGATATCTTAGAATTAAAGTGTAGATAGGTAATATAAAGACTGTCAGATAGAGGTAATTTTGTGGTATTCGTCAGCTTGACACGAGAGCCACAGAACATTGAGTGTAGTAAGAAAAAATGGGCAAAGAAACCAATTTAGTTCACGAAGCAGGCCTTTCCTGACTGTCTCCACCTCAGCGCCTTCTCCCCGCAAGAGGACAGAAGTATACTTTACTCACTCTTTCAGAGGTATCTGTTCTTTCTTCAAGAAACATTTAAAAGGCATGGTTTGGCGTTGCACGCAGAATCCCTTACCATAGAAGCCATTTCCCCAAGTGCCAAGACTTACAGGTAAACTGAAAAACAGAATGAAGTTGTGATGCACAAGTAGTGGAGCCGTAAAGCCACAACCGCAGCTAATGGAAATAAAAATTAGAAGCTTTTATTGGGAAAGAAACTTAGATAGCATCAGGCAACCGGGATATACTCTAGTAGAGAAAGCGGCAGCTATAGGTTGAAGTGAGTCCAGACCCCCAGTACCAAAGGTGGTGCCTGTCTCCACATCCACTCCAACATCTCTGGTATCTCAAAGTAGTTTTGATTTGCATTTCTCTGATCAAAAGAACAAGTTTTAAGTGCAAACTTCATTGGTTACCTTAATGACAAAAGAGAAATTTAAAAATAATATGATGCCAATTGAACTAATATTGCAGGATGATAATAATAAGCAATATAATTGATACTATGCAACATTAAGTGTATTACTACTTTTTACTAAGATGTTCTATAGTTTTAAATAAGATATAATGATGCCATGCATTTTTAATTTGAGGCATTGGATAAATGATGTGAGAGAAGCTGCTAAACCAATATTTATGTAGCTGCTTACTATGTTATATCCAAAACCAGTTTTAAATATATTAAAAATATTATCTAGGATTTCCAACACTGTTTTCTATACAAGTCATATGAAATTTTGTAGAATTTCTTATCTGTGATATATGAAATTAAGAAAAGGAAGATTTGTAAAACATAATCACCACCATTTGGGAAAGAGAGAAATGGGGAGAAACCTATCTGCCACAGTGAGTAATTTTCAGTTCTTTTTAACACACTACATGCACAACACAGAAAGGATTCCAGAAAAGTGTCTAGTATTTAAAGAAGAGAGGAGAAGAGAGGCTATTAAGTCAGTTAGGGTATTAATAATTAAATCCATGATTGGAAGATAGATATTTTTTCTTTGTTAAGACAATACTCTACCCAGGGCAATACCTTGAGACTATAAATAAAAAAAAAAAAAAAAAAAAAAAAAAAAAGAAAGAAAGAAAAAAAGTCAACCTTCCATTTGATCCCATAGTCTCATTACTAGGTATCTACCTAGAAGAATAAAATTCATTTTACTACAAGGACATGTGTAGCAGAATGTTTACTGCAGCTTCATTCATGATTGCCAAGATGTGGAAGCAACCCAAGTGGCCAAAAACCCCTGAATGTATTAACAAACTGTGCTGTATGTGTACCACGGAATACTATTCAGACATAAGACTTTACATCTTTTGTGTTTATCTGGATGGAGGTGAAACACATTCTTCTTAGTAAGGTATCACAAGAATGAAAAAAGACACTACTAATATAAAAGCTATCTATAAACTACACACCCACACAAAAGAAAAAAAAAAACAATACTATAGTCTAGTTAAGGAAAAGTGGGGAGGAAGAGTAAGGGAGGGTGATTGGCGGATCTCACCCAATGTGCACAATATGAGAGTGTTCAGCATGCCCCCCTGGGTGAAGAGCTCATACTAACTTGAACTTAACCTTGGAAATGAAAACGATGTAACCTAAACATATGCACCTTCATAGTACTCCGAAACCAAGAACAAGACATGTTCTACTGAAAACGTTAACTTGGAAAACATTCTGTGGAGTGTGCTTAGATATTTAAAAAATGAGCTTCTTCCCTCTTCTCCATTCATAACATACTCAATGAAAACTATGAATCTCAGCATCTTTTCAGAAGGCTTCCCAGATTCAAAATGGCAAGTCACATTAATCTCTTCTTCGTCGTCTCCTTTATTGATAGGTGGCTGTCACGTCCATACTATTTCTGGATCTATACTGTGACCATTCCTTCCTTTCCATTTTGTATGATGAAAAACAAATTAAAATTCCACATTTAGCAATTAGATATTTGAGAACTTTGGTGAGACCAGTTACTCTGAATGGCGATAGTAAGTAAAACAGACATCTGGCTTTGAGCAACGAATGAAACATGAGGAAGGAAAGGAAAAATAGAGTATACAATATACTTTGAAAAAATTCAATTTCCTGACACACATGATGGCTCAAGCCTGTAATCCTAGCACTGGCAAGGTGAGACAGGAGGACTGCTTGAGCTCAGGAGTTTGAGACCAGCCTGAGCAAGAACAAGAGCAAGAGCCAGTCTTTACTAAAAAACGAAAACCTAGTTGGGCTCAAATGCTGTGGAGGTTGAAGCAAGAAGATTGCTTAAACTCAGGAGTTTGAAACTCAGGTTTCTGTTACTTAAGATGCCATGGCATACTACCCAGAGTGACAGAGTTTCACTTTGTCTCAGAAAGCAAAACAAACAAACAAAAAGAAATTTCAACTTATATAAACTTTAATGTCATCACTTTCCCAGGGGACAAAGGGGGCAGGAAAGAGAAAGAAAGCAAACCCAGAACCCTGACTATATACCAAGCATCCTCCAGACATACTTTGTAGTATTATCTTGATTATTTTTCAAATCACCCAGAGCCAGACTCTAATAGTCTCATTTTTAGAGAAGAAAAAGAGAAGAATTATTGAGGTTGAGTAGATTAGGTGACATCAAACAGCTGGCAAGCTGGGCCAAGACCCATGTGACTTTGCACTAAAACAAAATACAGGACTTACTACATTACTGAGCCATGCACCATAAGCCAGATCTCCTAACTCAACATTCCAACTGAATTTCTATGCCAGGGTTCTCATCAGTAGGTAGCAGTGTTTTAAAGTCCTGCCAAATATTTCAGGGAAATGAATACTCTGAAAGAGGGCTTAATCCTTTCAGCTCCCGTTGCTTTATGAACTTATTATTTTTTGTTAACAAAAGTTAACATTGACATTCTGCCAACACTTGTGTGCATATAAAGATATTAAAGCCTTCAAAAATCAGGTAGGCAGGAAGGGGAGGTAGGGGATAGGAAAATCCCTACAATGCCTACTATCTGGAAAGTGAGCATACTAGTAACCTTGACACAAATGGTACAAAAGCAATCTATATAACCAAAGTATTAGCCCTACTATCCTGAAATAAATCCTTTAAAAAGTTGATTACCATGTTATATCCTAAGACAGATTTATTGAATAACTTTTATTTGGAAGTATCATGAATTAAACACATACACAAGCCCACACCTTAAACTCTGCTCTCATATATACTTAGAGTTTATTAAATATCTGTGAATAAGTAGAGAATATCATAGTGGTTGAATTTGCATATGGAAATTTAGAAGAGAAATGTTGGGTTGCCTTTTTCTTATTAAAATTCATTAAACAATTATTTTTCTCCTTCATCATTTAGCAATTAACAAAATTGCCATCCAAATAAGCTCTTAACTATGATTTCTAGGGACTCAATATTAATTTAATATTACTTTTGCTAATAAAGCCCTGGGTCTATTTTGATTAATTAGAATCACTGACTCCAGATTCAGCTCAATTGCTTCTTCCTAAATATATATGTTTTGCCTCCTCTTGTGTTTTCTATTTTAAGCTATCCATGAAGGAGCTGTTAGCCTCCACACATGAATATAGATGACAGTCTGCATGAACCAGAGTCATTTCCAAAAGTTTAATGGATGTTGCCACTATTTGTGGAATGTAATGCCATTTACCCTGGTTTACGCTGTGCAAGTTTCAAGCTAAGGGTTGATGTAGTCATAGGAAATTAGGAATGATTAAACATTTTGAGTATACACACATACACACCCACACATGCTCACACAAACTTTGTGAGCTGTCACAAATAAATTAGAGAAGTTTTCAATAAGTAATAGGATTGAATGATTATAGTGTAATATAAAATAATTATATGCTTATGATCTCTGGAAACAATTTTGCTGAAACAAGACAAACACTTTCTTAACAAAATGCAAATAATAGAGACTCTCAAATGTTTATACCATCAAAACAATACTGATAAAGATACCAAAAATGGGGCAGCACCTGTGGCTCAGTGGGTAGGGTACTGGCACCATATACCAAGTAGTGGCACATTCGAACCCGGCACCGGCCAAATTGCAACAAAAAAAATTGCCAGGTGTCCTGTGGTCCCAGTTACTCAGGAGGCTGAGCCAAGAGAATCGCCCAAGCCCAGGAGTTGGAATTTGCTGTGGGCTGTGTGACACCACAACACTCTGCCAAGGGTGATAAAGTGAGACCTTGTCTCTTAATTAAAAAAAAAAATAACAAAAATGTAGAATAATGTAAATGAGGTATTTTTTATAGAATGAATGCCTACCATGTATCAGACATTAAACTAAAGAAATCACATGGTCAATTACTCCTTAATTCCTAAGAACTAGAGAATCTAAAAAATTGGTGGAAATTCTTATAGAGGAAACTGCATAGATGTGTTGGAAACATAGCTAATAAGAGGCGAGTCTGATTTTAAAACCTAGTCTATTTGAATATAGTTTCTATATTTCACATTTAACCTGGGGTATATGTTTGTGCTTCTTTTTAATTAATACTATAATTGTGATGAATTCAAGAATTTCACCCTAACTAATGGAACCTTACTTACAGACAGACCCAAAAGAGCTTTAGAGCTGTGGTCCCCAGCCGGTGGGTTCCAGAGTTATACCATCTACCACACAGTCTGTTAGGAGTTCAGCCTCCCCTGCAACATTGCTATCCACCCACCACGGAAAACTTGTCTTCTATGACACCACTACCTGGGGACCACTGCTCTAGAATTGCACCTTACTTTTTTGCGCTGTCCACTGGGGTAACCCATTGCCATCTGCAGCTTCTGAGTAATTTTAACAAGGGTAATCCAAATTGAGATTTACCATAAGGTTACAATGGACTGTGGATTGAAAGACTTAGTATGAAGACGAGAATGTAAAATATCGTACTGATATTTTATACTGAATTTGGAGTTGATAATTTTTTTCAAAGAACATACATTATTACATAGTTTTGGCCCCTCTGGGTATAGATTCACAAAATTGCTGCAAGAAATGATTGGTATTGAGATATTGCTACCTATGTGAACTCTTGATCCTGAGTCTTTGAGACTATTTCTAAGAATAAAATTGGTTCTTTCTTCCAAAAATATATATTATTAAAATTCACTTCCCTTTTTTGTTAATGTGACTGCTAAAAAAATGTAAAACTAAATACGTGGCTTGCATTTGTGACTCATTTCTTTTGGATGTCAAAGATATCTGTTAACTCTCTTCAACTTTCATGAAGATCATAAGGAAGAATTTAGACTTTTATTTGATCAAGATATCTCTCAATTCCCACTGTCCTCCTCCTCCTCAAAAAAACCCCAAACAACAACAACAAAAATACGTGTAAAATGGCCTTCTTTTAAAATATCAGGGACTGTGACAGAATTTTCTGAGCTCACAATGAAGTCATAGTTTTTCAGAACCATTTCACAGTTGGAGACTCTAAGTTGAGCATTTCACTGTCACTAAGAGACAGGCATGTACTTTTAGTTTCTGAAGGCAAAGTTAAAGGTACATCAGCTAATTGATCAGAGTGTGAGTGCCACACACACATTTTTCACCTCCTTCATTTGAATTAAGCATTCCAGTTGAGATTGCCATGCAAATATGAAATAATTTCACCTCCATGTGTAGAATCCTTCTCCTGGTAGAAAGAAAGGTGTTCCATTTCTTCTCTCGGAGTGTTCTCCTAAAGACATTTCTCCCAGCTGTCACACTTCATATGTATCATTCTTATTTTATATTTTCATATAATAAAATTATACATGAATATTTTTTAATAGTTTGCATGAATGTTGTTTATTTTTATATTAATTGTTTCTTAGGGTTTATTTCCTTTCTAGAACCACTCAATGTACTTTCAATGTAGATTCATTTGGAGAAAAAGTTAACCATTCAAATGGTCCCCAGTACAGCATCATTCCGTTTGCAGTAGTTCAGATACTTAGCTACACAAAGTGCTTGCCTCAGCAGAATTATCACCCGAAGTTCACCTGTGGTCCACATGCTGCCACTTCTTCCCAGGCTGTTTCCCCTGCCCGCAGCGCTCTCCCCCTGCTGCGCTCGCATTTCATTGGCCCTGTCTTACAAACCCAAGGGTTCCTTCCCTCCTTAGGCCTCCAAGTGTGTTGGCAAATCCCTAAGCATCCTATATAAATTCAAAATTAGATACCCTTCCAAGACTTGGCAATTATGAATTGAGCTGCAATGAACAATCTGGTGTAAATATCTTTGTTGCCAAGTGATTTTGGGTCTTTTGAATATACACCTAGTAGAGAAATTGCAGGATCAAACGGCAGGTCTACATTTAGATCCCTGAGTGTTCTCCAAATATCCAATGTACTCAGTACTACTATAAAACCAATTTATAATCACTCATACTTTCATATGAGAGATGAATCACAACTATAGCCCAGATGAAGGAGGAAAGAGGAGGGGGAAGGGTAAGGAGGGAGGTAGTTCAATAGACGGAGGGTTAATGATGGGACCACACCTATGGAGCATATTGCAAGGGTACAAGTCAAATCTATAGAGTGTTGAACACAAATGTCTTAACACTGTGATTAAGTAAACGAGGTGAAAGCTAAGTTAATTAAGTAGGATGTAAGCAGTCCAATATGTACAAATAATCAACACATTGACTCCCATGAAGGCATAAATGTATTCGTGATCTATGTATACATGACTTAATAAAAAATACATAAAATTAGATACCCTCTAACTGAATTTTTTTCATCTTCTCTATATCCTTGTAAAAATTTGTATTTTTTGCTTTTGTTATTTTTATTCAAATGTATTCCTTCTTAAAGTTTTTATTCATATATAATAGTCCTACCTATTTATGGGGAATGTGTGATGTTTTGATACAAGAATACAACGTAATGATCAAATCAGGTAATCGCCATAGCCATCTCCTCTAACATCTGTCATTCCATCATGTTGGGGACCTTCCAAATCCATCCCTCTAGTTATTTTGAAATGGGGAATAAGTGATCATGAACCTTAGTCATCTAATTTGCTTCAGAGAAAGAACTGGAGGACATTATGTTAGGAGAAATAAGCCAAACACGGAAAGACACATATCTTATGTTCTTACCCACAGGTGGCAGCAAAAACTTGATCTCATAGAAGATGAGAATAGAATAGTGGTTACCAGTGTCTGAGAAGGCTAGTGGGCAGAGGGGATGGGGAGAGGCCAGTTAACAAGCACAAAAATACAATTGGAAAGAGAGCATATGATTAATATTCAGTAACTCACATAGTTTTTATATTTCTCCTGCCCCTTAATTACCTTATCTAAAATTTAAGTTATTAGAACCATTTTTCTACTCCTCCTTGCCATACTGAGTTATTCCTGACAGGAGAGATTTTATTATTTTCTATTTGGTAAGAATTGTAATATAACACTGCAAATATAAGAATATGTAAAGAACATGAAGATTATTTATGAGTACCCTTAATTTAATAATGAATTTCTGTAGATACTTTTAAATTTTCTTTCTGGAAAAATTTTTAAATGTCTTGATTCAAGATTTTTACAGATTTTAGTATTCTCAACAAGATTGGCTTATTCTTCCTGTATTCCGTTTTGTAGCAGTTCACTAAATTTAGAACTAGTTGAACATAAAACTTTTGCTCCCTTACCACAAGGAAGATATGAGATTGTTTTTTATTATGATCAAGAAATTACTATGCAAAGGACCAGCCCTGTATAAGACCCAGAGCAGCTATCACACCAACCTCCTACTGAAGACAAAGCTTTCCTCATGTAAGTAGATTGAGGAACCCGAAACACCTTGAATTACATCCATACATGTATATTTATCTTTCACTATAGTTGTTTTTCTCTAAACCATTCCATACATTGTTAGGAACATCAGGCAAAAAACAGGTTTGACTGCTTGTCAACTGGGAACTACTTATCTAGAAACCTCCTCATAACCAAATTAAAATATCCCCCTGGGGGAGATAAAGGCAGAAATAGCAATATTGCCCATTCACCTACCATTTCAAAAGCAACCATATTCATGCATTTGTCATAAAGAACTTTTGGTTTTCATTAAACAGAAGAGAGAAAATTTAGATACCAGTGGGACTGTACTTTGGTTTTCTATACTAAACTCATGGTTTAAATATTAATATCTGCTGTATTACTAATTGACATAATCTGCTCTCATCATTTTAATAATACATAGTGCAATTATTTTCATCTCATGCCTCTAATATAGAATATGAATTAAATGATGCCTGCTTCTTACAACACCATCACTGTAGGTATCACATTAAATATTTACCAACTCAACAGTTTAATATAACTTTTTAGAAAAAATTACCTAAAGATATTTTAGGTTAAAAGGATATGTGGACATATTCAATCATCTAAACTATCTCAATACATAAACTCACCCACTGAAATTGACTATGGGTTGGCAAAGAATAAGGCAAATAGTATAACCACAATAATGTCTAATCAAAATGGAATAACTCTGTTCTTGAATTTTATGGACCTTATCGAACATGAACACATTGTTTTAGGATTGCATTCTGAATCAGCACACAAAGGGGTCTTCTCTTATTTTATAAAGGAATGTGAATACACAGAGAAGTCAGGAATGGAATTTTATAAAGGAATGTGAATACACAGAGAAGTCATCCCAAAGCTTGGAGAAAATGTGGAAGACATTTTTTGAGTAAAGGCTGGAAGGAATAAGGTTTTTAGGTTCCAAAATATTTTTTCACCTAAAAGCAATGAATAATAAATGCTTATGTTATTTCATTTCCGTTCCCTTCCTTCCCACCCTCCCACTTTTCATTCTGCAAAAGCACCAAAGAAACACAAATCAGAATCTACCTGGTAGAAGAGGCAGTCCCTGTTCTTCTTTCACAGAGTGATGGGACAGTAGACAGCTCTTGGCAAGAATAATGTCATCAAGGGCAATGTCACCACGGTGGCCTTCCCCAACACTCCCTTCAAATTTGAGCTGGAAGTCTTCATCACTCAAGAGCGATAGTTCTTTTCTCTGCCAGAAATTGCCTTGTTCTACGGTGAGGTTAAGTAGCACCTTGGTTTGGTTTGTGGCTGACACCTGCATCAAGGTGAGTGCCCCAATGCCATTTCCATACATATGATAATGAAAAATAATCTGCAACCCAAAATACAAATATGATATTAGTATGATGAATTTCATTAGATTTTTAAATTATATCACATTGATCACCTCTTTCTTCCCAGATTCCCAAATTAGATTACTCTATGAATGCTTTAACACTGAGTTAAGCGGGGCCAGCACAACTGTACTGTCATGGGTGGAAGACATGTAAGGATCACATAGAAATTTAGTAAAAACATAAATGAGCTGAGTTTACTCTCTTTTCTGTGACTTTTAAAAGCAGGACTCCTCAATATACCCTTTAAACCCAATGTCAAAGGAATAAAATATCCTTAAATAGCGATGAATTATAGAAAAGGACTTTTCATGATTATGAAATAGGAGGGACTCAGTAAGATCATTTTAGATCTCATGAAACAAATCATTTCCTTCAAAATAGAAGGCTCTTCTTGCTTATTTCATGGCTATTCTTGCACTTCAGATACATTTTCTTTTCCACAACATCCTCAGGGCTCCACTTTTGCATAGCAAAACCCCAGCAGAACAGGAGTTACTCATATTTTATTTAAAATGTTAGAAACAGTCCTTAGAAAAGCAGGATGGGGAGCTTTTCCATGAGTGAAAATTAATACGAGTATTTTTTAGGGATTAACATTTCAACACAGCAAAGAAAGAATTTAGTGATTGTTACACACTGGGAGAAAGCCAGGGCAAATTCCAGAAGAAAGAACAGTATGGCTTAGGGAAAATAGGAAATCGAACTTTTAAACTTTAAGCTTTTGTTTTGTCATTTGTGTCAATGAGGGAAAACAGTTTGAAATACATTTTTGAAACACTAGCAGCCATGGATATAATACTCTAGAAAGGCTTGGCGCCTGTGGCTCAACCAGCTAAGGCACCAGCCACCTGAGCTGGTGGGTTCAAATCCAGCCTGGGCCCGCCAAACAACAATGACAGCTGCAACCAGAAATGGCCGGACATTGTGGCGGGC
>CAUYON010012791.1:0-13175 GCA_963573935.1 Arctocebus calabarensis
TGATTGTATATCTGGAAAACACCAGGGATTCTACTACAAAATTTTTAGAAGTGATCAAGGAATACAGCAGTGTCTCAGGCTACAAAATCAACACCCATAAATCTGTAGCCTTTATATATACAAACAATAGCCAAGCTGAAAAAACAGTCAAAGACTATTACTTTCACAGTAGTACCAAAGAAGATGAAATATTTGGGAGTTTACCTAACAAAGGATGTAAAAGATCTCTATAAAGAGAACTATGAAACTCTAAGAAAAGAAATCGCTGAAAATGTCAACAACAACATCCAAGGCAAAAAAAAAAAAGACAAAGACTCTATTACTTTCACAGTAGTACCAAAGAAGATGAAATATTTGGGAGTTTATCTAACAAAGGATATGAAATATCTCTCTAAAGAGAACTATGAAACTCTCAGAAAAGAAATAGCTGAACATGTCAACAAATGGAAAAACATACCATGCTCATGGCTGGGAAGAATCAACATTGTTAAAATGTCCATACTACCCAAAGCAATATACAATTTTAATGAAATTCCTATTAAAGCTCCACTGTCATATTTTAAAGACCTCAAAAACATAATACTTCATTTTATATGGAATCAGAAAAAACCTCGAATAGCCAAGACATTACTCAGAAATAAAAACAGAACAGGAGGAATCATGCTACCAGACCTGAGATTGTACTATAAATCGATAGTGATCAAAACAGCATGGTACTGACACAAAAATAGAGAGATAGATGTATGGAACAGAATAGAGAACCAAGAGATGAACCCAGCTACTTACCACTATTTGATCTTTGACAAGCCAATTAAAAACATTCAGTGGGGAAAAGATTCCCTATTTAACAAATGGTGCTTGGTGAACTGGCTGGCGAACTGCAGAAAACTGAAACTGGACCCACACCTTTCACCATTAACTAAGGTAGACTCTCACTGGATCAAAGATTTAAACTTAAGACATGAAACTAAAAAAATCCTAGAAGAAAGTGCAGGGAAAACTCTCAAGGGAATTAGCCTGGGTGAATTTTTTATGAGGAGGACTCCCCAGGCAATTGAAGCAGTGTCAAAAATACTGGGACTTGATCAAACTAAAAAGCCTCTGCACTGCTAAGAACACAGTAACTGTAGCAGGCAGACAGCCCTCAGATTGGGAGAAAATATTTGCAGGTAATTCCTCCAACAAAGGTTTAATAACCAGAATCCACAGAGAACTCAAACATATTAGCAACAAAAGAACATGTGATCCCATCTCAGGGTGGGAAAGGGACTTGAAGAGAAACTTCTCTAAGGAAGACAGGCGCATGGCCTACAAGCACATGAAAAAATGCTCATCATCCTTAATCATCAGAGAAATGCAAATCAAAACTACCTTCAGATATCATCTAACTCCAGTAAGATTAGCCCACATAACAAAATCCCAAAACCAGAGATGGTGGCGTGGATGTGGAGAAAAGGGAACACTTTTACATTGCTGGTGGGAATGCAAACTAATATATTCCTTTTGGAAGGATGTTTGGAGAATACTTAGCGATCTAAAAATAGATCTGCCATTCGATCCTATAATTCCTTTACTAGGTATATATCCAGAAGACCAAAAATCAATCACAATAAAGATATCTGTACCAGAATGTTTATTGCAGCCCAATTCATAGTTGCTGGGTCGTGGAGGAAGCCCAAGTGCCCATCGACCCATGAATGGATTAATAAACTGTGGTACGTGTATACCATGGAATACTGTACAGCCTTAAAGAAAGATAGAGACTTTATCTCTTTTTGTTTACATGGATGGAGCTGGAACACATTCTTCTTGGCAAAGTATCTCAAGAATGGAAGAAAATTATCCAATGTACTCAGCCCTACTAGGAAGCTAATCTACAGCTTTCATATGAAGGCTAAAACCCAGTTATAGCACAAGAAATGGGGAAAGGGGCAAGGGAGGAAAGAGGAGGGGGGAGGATGGGTGGAAGGAGGGTGATTGGTGGGATTACAACTATGGTGCATTCTAGAAGGGTACAGGTGAAAATTACTAAATGTAGAATATAAATGTTTTCATATAGTGATTAAAAGGCCATGAAGGATATGTTAAATAGTTCAATGAATATATTTCAGAATGTATATAAAGTCAGCACATTGTGCCCCATGATTGCACCAATGTACACAATTATAATTTAATAAAAATTAAAAAAAAAAAGATGATAGATGGTAGGTTCATCTCTTGATTCTCTTTTCTGTGCATAAATCTACATCTCTATTTTTGTGCCAGTGCCAAGCTGTTTTGATCACTATAGATTTATAGCATAGCCTGAATTCTGGTAATGTAATACCTCCTAATTTGTTTTTATGTCTAAGTAATGTCTTGGCTATTTGAGGTTTTTTTCTAATTCCATATAAATCAAAATACTGATTTTTCAAACTTTAATGTATGACAATAGTCTTTACTAGGGATTGCATAAAATATGTAAATTGCTTTGGGTAGTATGGACATTTTAACAACGTTGATTCTTCCTAACCATGAGCATGGTATATTTTTGCATTAGTTAACATCTTCCGCTATTTATTTTTCAGAGTTTCATAATTCTCTTTATGGGGATCTTTCATGTCCTTTATTAGGTAAATTCCCAGATATTTTATCTTCTTTAGCACTACAGTAAAAGGAATACAGTCCTTGACTATATTTTCAGCTTGACTATGGTTGGTATATATAAAAGCTACAGATTTGTAAGTATTGATTTTGTATCCTGATACACTGCTATATTCCTTGATCACTTTCAAGAGTTTTGTAGTTGAGTCCCTGGGGTTTTTCAGGTTTAGGATTATATCATCTGTGAAGAGTGAGAGTTTAATTTCCTCTGATCCCATTTAAATACTCTTGATCACCTTCTCTTGCCTGATTGCAATGGCTAGAACTTCCATTTCTAGGTTGAATAGCAGTGGAGACAATGGGCATCCTTGTCTACTTCCAGATCTGAGTGGAAATGTTTTCAATTTTACTCCATTCAGTATGATATTGGCTGTGGGTTTGCTATATATGGCCTCTGTCAATTTCAGAAATGACCCTTCTAAGCCTATTTTAAGTGCTCTGATCATGAAAGTGTCCAGATATTATCAAAAGCTTTTTCTAAATCAGTTGAGAGAATCATATGATTTTTGTTTTTATTTTACTTATATGATCTTTCATATTTATGGATTTACATATGTTGAACCAACCTTGTAACCCTGGGATAAAACCCACTTTATCATGATGTATAATTTTTTGTTGTGTTGTTGAATTCTGTTTGCTAGGATTGTTCTGAATATTTATACATCAGTATTCATTAATGATACTGGTCTATAGTTTTCTTTCTCTGTTGGGTCTTTTCCTGGTTGGGTTTCAGGGTGATATTTGTTTCAGAGAATGTGTTGTAAAGTATTCCTTCTTTTGAATGTTTTGGAAAAGTTTATGTAATATAGGTACTAGCTCCTCTTTAAAGGTTTTGTAGATTTCTGGTGTGAGTCATCAGATCCTGGACTTTTCTTTTTGAGGAGATTTCATAAAAGTTGATGCTATTTCAGGGCTTGATATAGATCCACTCAGAATTTCTAATTCTTTCTACTTGATTCTAGGGAGGTGATGTGCCCCAGGTATTGGTCCTCTTCCACCAGATTATCATATTTCTGAGAATAGAGTTTTTTGTAGTAATCATTGAGGATTTCTTTTTATTTCTGAAGTGTCTGTTGTTATTTCTCCTTTATTATTTCTGATTGATGATATTAGAGATTTTACTTTTGTGTTTCTGGTTAGGTAACCCACATAGGATCAATTTTATTTTGTTTCATCGATCTTCTGGATGAATCTTTTTTTTTTTTTTCAATTTAATTTAATTCTGCCCTAGTTTTGGCCATTTCTTTTCTTCTTCTGGGCTTGGGGTTGGAATGTCCTTTCTTTTCCTGTTGCTTGAGATGACCCAACAAGTTGTTGACTTTCTTTCTGTTTTTCTTTTTCTTTCTTTCTTTCTTTTTTTTTAATGGTGGCTTCCAATGCTATAAATTTCCCACTGAGGACTGCCTTAGCAGTTTCCCACAGGTTTTGATAATTTGTGTCTTCTTCATTACCATTTTGTTCCAAAAATTTGGTGATTTCCTTATTAATGTTGTCTTTGACCTGGCTATCATTCAGCCTAAGGGTATTTAGTTTCTATCACTTTGTTTGAGTATGAAGATTACTGTTGCTTTTGAGTTCAACTTTAATGCCATGGTAGTCTGAGAAGATACAAGGAAAATTTTCTGTTCTTTAAATTTGCTGAGGTTGAACTTGTGTCCTATGATATGATCAATTTTGGAGGATGATTCATGGGCTGATGAGAAGAATGTGTATTTCTTTTTATTAGGATGAAATGTTCTGTATATGTCTGTTAAGTCCATTTGTTGTAGGGTCAAGTTTAAGTCCAATATTTCTTTGTTTAGTTTTTTCTTGGAGAATCTATCCACAACTGCCAAAGGGGTGTTATAATCTCCAACTATTATAGTATAGGAAGGTATAAAATTTATTTTATAAATTGAGGGGCATTCTGATAGGGTGCATAAATGTTGATTATTGAAATCTCTTCATGTCGAGTGTTTCCCTTAACAAATGCTTAGTGACCATCCTGATCTTTCTTTATCTTTGTTGGTTTAAAGCCTATTGTATCTGTGAATAAAATTTCAACCACTGCTTCTTTTCTGATTTCTTTCTGCCTTTTATATATGTCCATCCCTTAACCCTGAGTCTATTTTTATCCTTTAAGGTAAGATGAGACTCTTGTATGCAACAGATATCTGGTCTGAGTTTATGTGTCCAGTCAGCAAACCTGGGCCTCTTTAGAGGATAATTTAAGCTATTCCCATTAATTGAGAGAATTGATAAGCATGATAGTATTTTGGGTGTCATGTTTTTCAAATGCCTAATGGATATTTTTAATCCTTTCCTACTGTGGAAGTTAGGTTTTATTCTAAAATTTCTGGGTGATTTTACTTTGGTAGTGGGCCATTGTACTGACCATTATGGAGGATGGGTCTGAGACTGTCCTGAAGAGCTGGTTTAGTTATGGCAAATTTCTTCATCATGTGTATGTCAGTAAAGTATTTCATTTTTCCATCATGCGTGAAACTCAGTTTAGCTAGATTCACGATCCTGGGCTGAAAGTTGTTTTGTTTTAGGAGATTAAAGGTCAATGACCACCTATTTCTAGCTTGAAAAGTTTTGGCTGAGAGATCTGCAGTCATTCTAATATTTCTCCCTTTCTAGGTGGTGCTTTTCTTACACCTGGCTGGTTATGGAATCTTCTCCTTCACCTTAACTTTGGCAAAGTTAATTACAATGTGTCTAGATTCTGGACTCTAGGAGATGCTTTATTTGGATTGACTCATGCTGGGGTTTTGAAACTGTCTATTATCTGAATTTCAGTATCTCTTACAATGTTAGAGAAATTCTCCTCCATTATATCTCAAGGTAGAGCATCTATGCCTTTAGGACCATTCTCTTCTTTAGGAATTCCTGTAAGACAAATGTTTGATCTTTGGGAGTGGTCCTGCAACTCCCTCAGGGAATGATCAATTTTATCTCTCCATATCTCTATCTCTTTGAGCATTTGAGAACATTCAACAGCATTGTCTTTAATTTCAGAGATCCTTTCTTCTGCTTGCTCCACTCTATTACTCAGAGATTCTACTATATTTTTGGAGTTCCTTGAATAGCTTTTTCATTTCCTTGAGCTCTGCTATCTCTTTTCTCATTGTGTCCAAATCCTTGGAGGTTTTGTCTTTGAATTAATTAATTTCTTCAAATTTTGCACAACTCTTTGGATTTCTAATTACATCTTTACTTCCATTTTATTTTTCTTATTTGCCATTCATATTCTGAATTCTATTTCTGACATTTCAGCCATTTGTTTACGAATGGCATATTCAGACATCTTTGTCATTCCTTGGGGGAGTTGATCTACTCTGATTATTCACATTGCCAGAGTTTTTCCACTGGTTCTACCCCATGATTATTTTTCACAGTTTGGGTACTAAAACTTGTTTGGTATGATTTGATTGAAGGTTCAAGTAATTGTATTTAACCAGCGCATTACCAAGCAGATGGGACTAGTGATTGTGGCATTTCTCTTACAGCTTTAAAAAGGTCCCTTTCAGATCTACAGCCAGAGACTCTGAGGACCTGATTGGTATGATGGCTAGCTGGCTCTTTCTTTTAGTTAGCCAGTCTCTATCCAATCTTACTGAGTTGTGGTATTAAGCTGAAATCTCTGCTTGGGGGAGAAACAAGCAACTGAAACATCTCACCTCCCTCCAGTGACAATTGCAGATAGAGAAACAGTCCTTCTTACTTCAGCACAACCATGGCTCAACTTTGAAGGGTCCCTGGGTGGACAGCCCAGGTTGAGAATTCTAAACCAATTTTCCCAGGCAGCTTAACTGACAAAGAGTTCAAACAGTGTCCAGCAATCTGACATCAGGAATTCATAGGCAGCTCTGTTCTGGAAACCCAAGAAGATGGAGTTTGGCTCCCTCCAAACTGGGAGGCTCAATGGGGTCAGGAAGTCCAACCCAACCAAAGAATCAGTCTGGGAGGGTTGGTACCTACTTCCCCACCTTACCCTGTAGCCTCGTCCTACCATTGGTAACCTCACAGGCTGTCGCTGGGTTCTTTTCAGTGAGCAAAGACTCCAGGGATATACTCCTGCCAGAGTCAAAGGGGAGTAAGACCCTCTTCCCATGCCATACTCAGCTGCCAGGGCAACCTCCTGGGCTGAAGCCTCTCTCCCTAGAGTGTTCAATGGGCATCTGGGGATTGCATCACTGGGGTCAGTCCCAGGGTGCGATCACCACCATTTGCAGGCATATTTCTCTCTCACAGAGTCTGCATCTCTGTCCCATCCACTCTGCCACCGGCACCCCCAAGGTTGAGGCCTGGCTCCCTCAGTGGTCAAGAGAAATGGGAAGTGTTTCTCCAAAATCTAACATGGGAGTTACCCTCACTGACAAGTGCTGTCAGAGGCCATGCTACATCCCCTGCTGCTTGATTCCCTCTCCTCATGTCTGCCAACTTCCACTCAAGTCACTGTTTGCAGCACAGTTATGCAGTGGCCCACACCATGCCCTCACCTCTAGGGAAATGGCCAGATACTTTGGGCTCTGCAGGGGATAGGTTTTCAGACCACCAGCAAGGGGTGAGAGGTGGACTGGGAGTTCAAAATTGTGGGGAAAATATTTGTTCAGTTTTATGCAAGGGAAGAGAATAGCTAGGCTCACAGGTAGGACCTCTTTGGAGAAGGAATCCTGGTGTGTTTAGTGGCTCTCTCCTGTGGGGTAAAATAGGCTTTCTTCTGAACACTGCTCTCTTGTAGAGAGCACACAGTGAGCCACTATCCTGGGGAAGAGGTCTCTCATCGTCTTGATGGATTTTGTATCCATAGTTTGTTTCCTTGGTGTCGCAGATTGCCTCAGTAGGGATGATGTCCACTCTTCAATCTTCTTTCTTAGCTCCTGACCTTCAACTTTCTTGAGAACATTCTGTCCTTTCTCTCCTCTGGGAGAGAGGTTCCGGGAGAGGTTCCCATAGGAACTTCTGTCGAAATCTGGCTCCAGCTGGTCATCTGACCACTTCCTCCAAATTTTAAGAACATTTAAATTTTAATTCCATAATTATAAGATTAGCATTATAATTACATTAAATCTCATTTAAGATGTTCTTATAGTTTTATTTAAAATAATGCAATGTGTTTAAAGATTAGTTTGCCTAATACAGATTATTAAACCAGCATTAAAATATAACCAAGTTAAAAAATATGAACTTTTTAATTGTTTCATTTTCAAGTAAGAAATTACTGGTCAATAATTGTACTGCTAAAATTCACTACATATTCTAATTTGGAGGTAAAACATTTAATTTTTATAAAGTCTTTGTAAAATCTAGGTTGTAAGCTTAAAAAATTTTTTTAATTGTTCTTAATATGGATAATATCAAGTTGATAGTATCCTAACTAGGCATTTCACTTAGCTTTCTTTTTTTTGATCTTTGATATGGTAAATGATAGGTGGTGAGGAGAAACAGATATGGCATAAGAGTAATGAATTACTTTAAGTATAGTTCAAAGGTTATAAAGTTATACCAAAATATTATTATTTTTTAAATTTAATCTTCTTTTATTCTTTGTGACTTTGGTAAGTCCAAGACAGGACACTAAGGTGAAAGTAAGATGATTGGAAGTGAGAGGAAATATGAGAATATCTTTGGAAAGTGTAATTAAAGCTTCTGGGAAAAGAAATTTCATGTGATATTCCTCTGAATATTTCAACCCTAGCAACAGAAGAAGAAACAAAATATTATTCCAGACATATGGTTCACAGGATTAAAACATAATAGAATGGTTAACAGAGAAAAGTTGATTTAAAGGGCCACACTTTCAAATAAACAAATTATAAAGGATGTATTTGAAGAACTACAAGCAATTTTCTGGAAAGAAAAAGAAAAACAGTAAGGCCATATTTTTTAAAATACATTCTTTAAAAAATTTGCAATTATTTCAAAGTATTTATTATTATCCAACTAGTTAATTAACTTTATTAACTTGGTATTAGACAGAGAGATTGCTAAGAAACAAATCAAATTACCTTAAAATATACTGAGAGTAAATTAAAAACTTACTCAAAGGATTTGTCATTCCACATGCCATTAAGAATATTCATGATTCTTGGGAGGAGGTCAAAATACTCATAACCCTTAGAAATGACTTTGAAGGTTTCAAGACTTCAGTGAAGGAAGTAACTACAGCTCCAGTAGAAATAACAAAGCCAGGCATGGTGGCTCACACCTGTAATCCTAACATTCTGGGTGGCTGAGGTGGGTGTATCGCCTGAACTCAGGAGTTTGAGAACAGCCTGAGCAACAGAGGGACCCTATCTCTTAAAAATAGACTGGTGTTGGCTTGACGCCTGTGGCTCAACAGGTTAAGGTGCTAGCCACGTACACCTGGATTTGGGTTCAAATCCAGCCTGGGCCTGCCAAACAACAATGATGGCTGCAACCAAAAAATGGCCGGGTTTTGTGGTGGGTGCCTGTAGTCCCAGCTACTTGGGAGCTGGAGACAAGAGATTCGCTTGAGCCCAGGAATTGGAGGTTGTTGTGAGCTGTGATGTGACAGCACTCTATCCAGGTGACAGCTTGAGGCTCTGTCTCAAAAAAAAAAAAAATAGACTGGTGTTGTGGTGGAGGGCTATAGTGGTGTTGCGGCAGAGTGGCTATGAGGGAGGCAAGAGGATCAATTGAGCTCGAGAATTTGAGGATGCTGTGATCTCTGAAGCCTTAGCACACTACCAAGGGCCACAAAGTTTGAGACTCTGTCTCAAAAAAATAAATAAATAAAGAGAGAGAGAAAGAAAGAGAAGAAAAAAAGAAAGAAAGAAAGAAATGAAACCTGATTGGTGATGTTCCGTGTGAAGTTGAGAGAAATGTGCATTATGTTTTGAGGGGATGGAGTTTTCTATGTGTCTATTAGATCCAGTTGATTCACGTTTCTGTTCAGTTCAATTATGTCCTTATAATGTCCTTATGATTTTCTGCCTGATGGATCACTCAACTACTGATAGTTGAATGTTGAAATCTCAAATTACAGTAGTGGATACTGAGTGCGTGTGTTAATATGTTATAAATTTCTCTAACTCTTCATTTTGACCTGTCTCTTTATATTTAAAGCTGGTTTCATAGAGATAACATATACTTTAGTCTTGTACTTTTAAATTCATGCTCACGGTCTTTTAATTGGTGTAGTTAGACCATCCTTATTTAAAGTGATTACTTGTGGTTGAATTAATAACTTCCACATTCATACCTGCTTTCTATTTATTGTTTTTGTTTTTTATTCATCTTCTGAGTTATGCATTTCAGGCAATGTAATTTTTCATCTCTAGATATTTGATGTACATGTGTGTATATGTCTGTATTATGTGGATGTGGAGAGAAGGGAACACTTTTACACTGCTGATAGGACTGCAAACTAATACAACCTTTTGGGAAGGAAGTATGGACAACCCTCAAAGAACTCAAGCTAGACCTCCCAGTTGATCCCGCAATCCCATCACTAGGCATCTACATAGAAGGAAAAAAGTCCTTTATCATAAGGACACTTGCACTAGACTATTTATTGCTGCTCAATTTACAATCACCAAAATGTGGAAACAGCCTAAATGCCCACCAATACAGGAGTGGATTAACAAACTGTGGTATAGGGCAGAACCTGTGGCTCAAAGGAGTAGGGTGCCAGCCCCATATGCCAGAGGTGGTGGGTTCAAACCCAGTCCCAGACAAAAACTGCAAAAAAAAAAAAAAAAAAAAAAAACCTGTGGTATATGTACACCCTGTAACAATAGCTCACATCACCCTCACACTCTTGAGCTTAAGTGAACCTCTTGCCTCAGTCTCCCCAACAGGTGGGTCTCCAGGCACCTGCCAGAACAACCCACTATTCTTTTTAGAGATGGGGTCTTACTCTTCCTCAGGCTGTCTTTAATTCCTGAGCTTACTTGATCCACTCTCCTCATGCTCCCAGAGTGCTAGGATTACTGGAGTAAGCCACTGCACCTGGCCTTTGAAATGAAGATTTTAAAAATATTGCATTAAATATTTACATTAGACAATAAGAATGGGGATGGTGTCTGTGGCTTGAGGAGTAGAGTGCCAGCCCCATATATGGGAGGTGGCATGTTCAAACCCGGCACCGGCCAAAAACTACAAAAAAAAAAGAAAAAGAAAAGAAAAGAAGAATGGGTATAAATCATGATTTTCCATAGATTCAAATACTTCTATAAATACCTATAGAATTCATACCAAAACAAATTGTGTGTATGTGTGTGCATGTACACACATATGCACACACCCACATATATGCATACACGTATGCTGCTAGGAATATATATTCAAATTTATTAAAGCAAAGAGCAATGAAAATCTTAAAAGAAGACAGAGAAAAATTATAAATTAATTTAAAGAAAAATACTGTTAGCCTAGATATAAATAATAGCAAAAATAATCCTCAATAGTGAAGGATAATTAAAGACTCTCAGGCAAACCAAAGAAGTAATTTATTGCCGTAAGACTTCATCCACAATGTTAAAGAAGACCTTCAGGTAAAAGGAAGATATATAAATACACATACACACATACATCAGATCTTTGCAGTGCAATGATGAATATTTCAAAATTAAATAAAGATATATTAACTATTTTTTAATTACTTTCAAAGGCAAGTGTTTATTCAAAGCAGAAACAATAATGCTTTATGTGTACCTTGACAGAAATTTGAAAACTTTGTGCTGGCCAGATATTAAATATTTT
This sequence comes from Arctocebus calabarensis, assembly GCA_963573935.1. Classification (NCBI taxonomy): domain Eukaryota; kingdom Metazoa; phylum Chordata; class Mammalia; order Primates; family Lorisidae; genus Arctocebus; species Arctocebus calabarensis. Next base: position 11,356 of record CAUYON010012791.1, read on the forward strand.
ATCTCTGTGGCCTTTGTTGCAACTTTTCTTTTTTTTTTTAAATAATTTTATTAAATCATAATTGTGTACATTGGTTCAATCATAGGGCAGAATGTGCTTCATATACAATCAGAAATATTTTGATCATACTGTTAGAGACAGCCTTCATGGCATTTTCTTGATCACTACATAAAGACATTGATACTCTACATCTAATAAGTTTCACCAGTACCCTGCTAAGATGCACTGTAGGTGTGATCCCACTAATTGCACTCCCTCCACCTATCCTCCCCCATCCCCTCCCCTCCCTTTCCCTTTTCCCTGTATTCTTGTGCTATAATTGGGTTTTAGCCTTCATATGAAAGCTATAAATTAGCTTCATATTAGGGCTGAGTACATTGGATATTTTTTCTGCCATTCTTGAGATACTTTTCTAAGAAGAATATGTTCCAGCTCCATCCATGTAAACACAAAAGAGGTAAAGTCTCCATCTTTCTTTAAGGCTGCATAGTATTCCATGGTATACATGTACCACAATTTTTAAATCCATTCATGGGCCGATGGGCACTTGGGCTTCTTTCACAACTTAGCAATTATGAATTGGGCTGCAATAAACATTCTGGTACAAATATCTTCATTATGATGTGATTTTTGGTCTTCTGGATATATACCTAATAAAGGAATTATAGGATCAAATGGCAGATCTATTTTTAGATCTCTAAGTATCCTCCCAATATCTTTCCAAAAGGAATGCATTAGCTTGCATTCCCACCAACAATGTAGAAGTGTTCCCTGTTCTACACACTCACGTCAGCATCTCTGGTTTTGGGATTTTGTTATGTGGGCTAATCTTACTGGAGTTAGATGATAACTCAAAGTAGTTTTGATTTGCATTTCTCTGATGATTAAGGATGGTGAGCATTTTTTCATGTTTCTGTAGGCTGTATGCCTGTCTTCTTTAGAGAAGTTTCTCTTCAAGTCCTTTTCCCACTCTGAGATGGGATCACTTGCCCTTTTGTTGCCAATACGCTTGAGTTCTCTGTGTATTCTGCTTATTAAACCTTTGTCTGAGGCATAACCTGCAAATATTTTTCTCCCATTCTGAGGATTGTCTGCCTGCTACATTTACTGTATTCTTAGTAGTGCAGAAGCTTTTTAGTTTGATCAAGTCCCAGTAGTGTATTTTTTATACTGCTTCAAATGCCTGGGGAATCCTCCTCATAAAGAATTCACCCAGGCTGATTCCTTCGAGAGTTTTCCCTGAACTTTCTTCTAATATTTTTATAGTTTCATGTCTTAAGTTTAAATCTTTGATCCAGTGAGAGCCTATCTTGGTTAATGGTAAAAGGTATGGGTCCAGTTTCAGTCTTCTACAGGTCGCCAGCCAGTTCACCCAGCATCATGTGTTAAATAGGGAATCTTTTCCCCACTGAATGTTTTTAATTGGCTTGTCAAAGATCAAATAGCGGTAAGTAGCTGGGTTCATCTCTTGGTTCTCTAATCAGTTCCATACATCTATCTCTCTGTTTTTGTGCCAGTACCATGCTGTTTTGATCACTATCGATTTATATGAGAATCTCAGGTCTGGTAGCATGATTCCTCCTGCTCTGTTTTTATTTCTAAGTAATGTCTTGGCTATTTGAGGTGTTTTCTGATTCCATATAAAATGAAGTATTATTTTTTCAAGGTCTTTAAAATATGACAATGGAGCTTTAATAGGAATTACATTAAAATTGTACATTGCTTTGGGTAGTATGGACATTTTAACAATGTTGATTCTTCCCAGCCATGAGCATGGTATGTTTTTCCATTTGTTGACATTTTCAGCTGTTTCTTTTCTT
>CAUYON010012792.1:0-39338 GCA_963573935.1 Arctocebus calabarensis
AGTTCTAGACTTCCAATCCTGGGCAGGGGGTGAACTGAAGTATCAAGGTGGCAAGGAAAACATTTATAACATCAATCACATTAATAGCAAATGGGCTAATACATTCGTAGAAGGGCTACCAGACGCCTAAGCCCACAGATGCTCCCGCAGTCAGAAACATCTGCATACAAACAAAACATAACAAACAAACAGCCAATCACAGAACAACAGCTAAGAAAAAAGAAAAAAAAAAGGAATTCTACCATTAAAATGCTTCTTATAAAATACTTGAGAATAGCGAAGAAGAAAAGGCTCTAGCAAATATGATATAAGCACTCTTAGAAGCTATAAGAAGAGAGGGAGAGGAGGAGGAGAGAGAACAAAGAAATTAATGTGGGAGAGGAAGAAGAATGTTCAGTTGAGAATAGGAGGTAATAAAAATAATCTAAGAAAAGAAAGTGAAGTAAAGAGTTATTTATCGATAGCGCCTCCAAGAAAAGGATATTAAAAAAAAAAACTCAAAAATATTATTATTCTTAAATGTATATAGAATTGCAGTACAGTCTGGCAACAATGATCTGCTGTGAGAGGGGAGCACGGGAGCGGGGCTCGTGGTGACTGCGGGGGAGGGGCCTCACAGTCGCTGCAGATCTCGGTGGCCGCGGTGGTGTCGGCGGGGGTGGTGTCACTATGTGCGAGGTGACCACGGCAGCACAAGCAGCAGCAGTTGCTATGGCGCTATGGCCGCGGGTTGCAGCTGCTTGCAGCGGCGGTGACGGCTGGAGGGGAGGGTTCACACGGTTGCTGTGGATCTGGGTGGCCGCGGCGGTGTGTCACTATTCGGGGGTGGTGGCTTCCGGGCGGCAGTTGCTATGGCCGCAAAGGTGTCCTCTCTATTCACGGGGCGGCAGCTTCGGAGCGACTACAGTAGCACCCGGGGAGGCGGTTGCTATGGCTGAGGCTCCCAGCCGCTCCCAGCCACCGCGAAGGCTGGAGGGGCAGCGGCTTTGCGGGGCTGTTGGTGGGAACTTGAACTTCAGTTATTCTCCAGCTGAAGTGCCCGGGGGCCCTCCTCACCAACTTCCACAGCTCAAAGTGTCTTTTCCGCCCCTCTCAGGCTTCATTGTGGTCCCCACCTAGTGTAACGCTGACTGGTCACCCATTCTTTCTCTCTCTCATTGATCTGGGGAAAAGGCGCTCACCATTTTGGACATTCCAATGTGTTAGTCTGGCAGAGTCCGGACCCCTTGGCTCATGCCAGGGCTGCCCGGGTCTCTGTGCTTCCCAGCAGTGCCCCTTTCTGATCATTAAACTCTGAGTTCCACGCTTCAGTGGAATTTTCTCCGATTAGAGCTTGTGGGTTGGGACCTGCTGTCCTCCTTGTGGGAGGGGCCGGCTGCCCCTCCACCGGGCAGGGGGAAACGGTCTGCAACAGTTTTCACAGTTAAGAACTATATTTCAAATGCGCCAATCCTCCCGATCTCTGTGTCTCACCAGCTGCCTGTCCACTCCAATAGTTCACACGGGGAAAGATCCAGAGCTCCCACCCTCTCACCTGCTGACCTGGGAGAGATGGGCTACGAGACCGTCTCCGCTGCCATCTTCCAGCATTCCCCTGATTATAATTTCTAATTCAAAAATAACCCCTTTCTTAATAAACTAAGTATCAAGTATCTAAGTACAAAGGCTTTGCAGTGTATATATATTTTAAAACTCACTATATGCTGCTTACTAAAGAAATAGAATCCGTATACTTGAAAGTAAAAGTATTAAAAAATATTTATAAAATACTAGCGCAAATATACCATATACTATGTATCAGACACAGTGGTCTTTAAAACATAAAACATTAGATAGAATAAAAGTCATTTCTACCTAGATTATCTCACTATTTAAAATCTATATAAATCCAATCTCTTAGCTTGAAAAATGTATTAAGCACAAACTGAAGATCTACAAGAAAAAGCTAACAATTCCACAATCATAGTGGGAGATACTAACATATGCCTCCAATAACTATTCTTGGATAAGCAGCAAGAATATGGGAGATATGACAGAAATAAAGTACTTGACTTGATTGACATACATACAACATTTGATTAGGAAAAACAGTATAATTAACCTCATTTTAAGGAAAAGCTATGAACAGGAAAGAAATTATTCAATTTAATTAACCATAGTGGAAGTTTCTACAGCAAATATCATACTTAACAGTGACTTATGAAAGGTTTCCTTTGAAAATGGAAGAAAGGAAGTATATTCACTATCAACATTTTTATGGAGGTCCTTCTTAGGAAAGAAGCAACAACAACAACAAAAAAAGCCAGAAGAAATGAAAAATAGGAAATAAAACTGCTAATCGTCATAAATGGCATGATTGTGCATATAGCAAAACAAAAAATCCATAGGTAAATGTTTAGAATTAATGAGTGATTTTAGCATCATTGCTAAATATACGAAAAATTACTAAAAATAATTTTGACAATATATGTAATTCTGAATATGGAACAAATAGCCATAAAGTACAATGTAAAGTGACATTATTTATATCAATATCTAAAATATCAAGTACTAAGTTGAATGCAAGTTGTTAAAACATCTCAAAACCCCACAAAATATAGCTAAGATAAATTACAAAAGACCTAAATATATGAAAGATTTTATGTTACAATAGTTTGAAAAACTAAATATTGTAAAGATATTAGTTCACCCAAAATTCATTTCTAGTTTCAGTTTATTCCAATCCCTGTATTATTTGTATGAGGTTTGATAAAGTGATTCTTTAACTTGTTATATAAAAATATGAAAGTTCAAAGCTAACCAATATGATATTGAGGAATAACAATTTGGAGTTCTAGTAATATATATTAAGGTATTATAAAACCACAGTAACTAGTAACAGTATGCAATTGGCACAAGGATAGACAAATAAGCCAAAGGAGTTGGATAGAAAATCTAGAATATTTAATATGTGATCACTTGATTTATGAAAATGAGGTCATTGGAATGGACTGCAATTTTTTTTTATATTGTTCAAAAATATTGCTATTGCTGTTGGTCAATTATATATTCATAGGTGAAAAATAATTTTGATTCCCTACCTCATAGTATACACAAAAATCAATTCCAGGTAGCATGTAGGCCTAAATGTAAACAAGTAAAACAAATTAAATGTCATTAACTGATACTATTAAGATTATGTAAAAGCAAGCTGGACCACAGTTGTAATATATAATTCCAACAACGAACATGAGATCAGAATATTTAAACTCCACAAATGATAAACAAAAGGCCAGCCAAATTTTAGCAATGGACAAAACACTTGAGCACTAAGGTACTTCTTCTCTTTTATACAAAAAAACTGCACAGTAAGGAAGAAGCACAGCTGTTAATACATTCCATTTCTTGTATTTGGTGCCATAATTGAATATTAATTAATACAATGAAATGAAGACCAGAAAGGCCTGAATTTATTTTAAGTAAGTGAATAAGAAATAAAATTGTGGTTTGAGTATGCTTTGTATTCTTACTTTGTTACCCCTAATACTTAGACCCATTATATTAGATTCACATTATAGGTGGGCCATTACAAAAGTTTTGAGATACACAAAAATCCAGAAATGTAAATTGCACAAGAATGGAAACAAATAAAACCCACCTAGCAACACGGATGAGCCAAGCAGATTGAAATTGGTGCAACTGGTGCAGGTGAAGGAGAAAGGATGCTTTCCATTGTGTTTCTTTGAAGTAAAATAATGAACCATAACACAGTCTGTGTCAAAACTTTTGTAGTGACCAAACTAGCATATACTCAGTCACAAGGGAAAAAAGAACATTTAGTGAATTTGAATTATTGAAAACCAAATGAATCTTGATAGAGAAAAAATATCTTTCACTGATATTTTCGTGTTTTATTTTGTTTCTTAAAGAAATCTGTTAAAGAAAAATAACAGGACACAAATTTTTAAAAACAACAAAAAAAGTAAAGATGGAATAAATAAAACAAAAACATCCTTAGTTCAGATAAGAGGTAGCACAAATGGCATGGAAAATGCAAGCTTATTCCTATAGAATGGATGTTCAAAAATATTGATATATAGATGAAGACATACATTTTAGACTCATTGAACATTCAGTATTTGAGCTTTCTTTGCCCATTGGAGACTTGTTTTGAGTGAAGAATATATAAGGACAGTTAAGGGAGAAAATAAATAAACAAGCATCAGGAATTCAATCCGAATTTTTTTTGGACTACACTAGTATTATGAACAAAATACTTTTTAAAGTTATCGCTGACCATGAACATCCTCAAATGAAATATGGTTTGAAAGACGAGCAATGGAATATATACACTGGTTTAAAGAAACTCAAAGGAGTACCCAGTGTCCTTGCTGTTTTATTTTATGTATTTTAAAGCAGCATGACAAGGTATAATTTTGAAATAACTTGTATATTTTATGTTTCCAAAAATTCACTATTTTCTGGTGGCTAATTTACGACATAGTTCCTGAAACTGTTTCCTAATAAAAAGGACTATCATTTTAGAGACTTAGACGGTGATTAGAACTGGCCAGAACTCCTCAACCTCTGCACTGGGATTTTATATTATCAGAGGCTGATTTATAAGCCATTAATTCTTTCCTCCCTCAAGGAAACACGCTTTTTTCATTCCCCTTGACCCCCGTTAGCAAGTATTCTGCCTTTGCTACTCATAATTTCTTTGTAAGGTGACTTCTTAAAGTAACACAATTTCTTGCAACAGACTTGAGTCCTTACCGAACAATAAGTTTAGGAATAAAGTAGAAAATATTGTTTTCTGAAGATAGTGTAGGAAAATTCCAAGTAGTTAAAACTAATAAATATTACCATAGGTGAATGTATGTATGTACCTCAGTTATCTTAAAATCTTACCAAATTCATCTGAGAGTTTTTAAATCCACTTTTAAAATTTATATTAGTACTGTATCTTCATTTTAGGACTCTTATTTTATGAAGAAATTTTTATAAGATAATTTTTATAAACTATTAGCATTATCATTATTAGAAATTTCTTTTTAATTTATTGTAAATTTCTCATGGTACTGAAGCAAACCATAAAAGCAACACTCCTCTGTGGAACCAGAGAATACATCATGTAGATAATTTGGAATCTTGAATCAAAGAAATAACAAAGATCCTATTCATAATTTATCCTTGCTTAGAAAGTCAGACTTTTTTAATTTGTTTAATACTTAAGGAAGCTTTCATTTACAGATTATCTGTGCTCATAATGCTCATTTTTTGAAGAAAACAAAAGTCCAAATAATCCCTTCTTATTTGCAAAAGTTCTGCCTTAAAATTTATTTTTGAGTAAGTAAATTGTTAGCTTTTCTAATCAACACTGAAGTCTTGTAGTCTGTCTCTGATAGCTTCTAGTGGCAAATCGAACTGCAGTGTCTTAGTCTCATACAATAATTTGGAGCACAATATTACCACTTCATAAGATTAAGAGAATTAATGTATGGATAGGCAATGAACACCCTATGCCTAACTCTGCAGAATCTTCATAAATATTACCTTTTTTTCTTCTAAGAAAGATGAAATCTATCATATTTATTCTAATGCCATTGTGTTTTTATGAGCCAAGACTTAATTCAGACCCAATGCATAGGCTACTTGCAACAATAATCCCAATATTCAGTTCATCTTAATAAATTAAAATGGAATTACTTATAGTCTCATATTATGCCAAATGAAATTCATACTAATATTTACATTAAGCACAGGAAACATCTTCACTTTAAGTTTTTCACCAAAAGGTTTTCAACAATTTGTTGGGTGTTCTGTATTTATTCCTTGCAAGAGGTTTAGCAACTAGAAAAGAAACTATTTCTCTGAGATTATTTATAACAAGTATACAATTCAAATGCATAATCCAAGGCTAAAACCTACTAAGATTTATATAAGGTTGCCTCAGAGCATGCAACTTTAGTTCTCAACTTCAAATGTACTAGGGTGAATAAAAGGAACTTCAAGAACTGTCATTTGTTTTATGGTTACACATGGCTATACCTGGAAGATAGCAGTGTATTTCGAAGGCTGAAATATGCATTTTTGTTTTAATCTTATATTATTAACCAATTTTTATAACAAGACTTTTCAACTTAAACACAAGTCAGAAATTGGTAAGGAAAGATTTTATTCAAAATGAATATTGCGATAGGGAGAGGAGGATCTTTCCAGTAGGAAACATGCTTTGATCTTAAGATCTGCAAGCGTCTCCAAGGTCAAACAGAAAAGAGTAAACAAGGCTAGGAAAAAACAATTGTCAGACAGTTGAAAAGGAAAGGTCTTTATGGTCAGTGAGTTTTGAGGGATAGGTGCTGTTTCTCATTCTGATGCTGGTTCAGGGGGAAGGTGAGTCTCAAAGTTCAGGATTCTGTGTGGAGGAGGAAACTTGAGTAAAGTTTCAAGCCAAGTTAGCAAGCCTTTTATTTGGATTGATCGGTGGGGGCAAACGGTTCATCTAGTTTCTTATAAGGGAAAGAATGCAATTTGGAGGATCTAAGTCTGGCCTTATCATAGGTAAATAAGGAAATATCCTAGGTCATATCTAAATATTCATACGGGAAAGGGTAGTTCTTCATATACCTGAGGATCCTAGGTAAAGTTTTACATTGTCAGAACCTAGCCAGACATCTGCACTTTTAGCCTTCAACCTTTGGTAGCCAAATAGCAATAGAGAGTCATAGTCAATATTTATTGAGTATCCACAGTGTAGGCATTGTCCTGGCTGCTAGTAGCGCTAGGGATACAGCAGTAAATGAAGAAAACAGTCTCAACTTTCACCTTCCAATGAGGAGAAGTGACATGGTATCCTGCCCTTCAGATCTCAGCTCATGTCACCTCCTCCAGGAAGCCTGCCTTGATAGGCCTTAGTAGTGAGATATGCATTTTATTCCATGCCTGTGTCATAACAGAATCTGTTCACTTCTTCACCTTCTCCAAGGGCAGGCACAATGACTTACCCATGTTTGCTTTTGCATCATGGTTGCCAAAAATTAACCCCAATTCTAACATGCAATGTTGAAAGCTCTAGTATTGCTTCCAGACTCAATGAATGAATTCTTAGATAAATAAGTAGTGAAGATCCCCTGCTGTTTTTAAAAGGAGATATCTTAGCCATTTTCTTAATTACAGCAGTTTTTAAATTACAGAATATTGTCAGACACAAGTTGGCATTATTTTATATGCTGATTGAATTTCAGAAATTTATATTTGTTTGATAATTCTTAAAAATTAACATACAACTCAATTATTTGTACTAGTACACTAGTGATATGTTAGAAATATTACCTATAGTCTCCTTCTTACGTTTAAGAAAAGAGCCTTTGTGTTTAGAAGGAATATGCCCTTATTCCAAGGTGGAACAGTATGGTGTAAAGGAAAGAACAAAATATTAAATCACAAAGATCTGAGTTCAAATTCAGATGCTGCTAAAAGCTAGTTGTATAATCATAATAAGCAAATGATATACCTTATTTTGCTTCAGATTTTTTCTTTCAGTAAAATGCTACCTTCAAAATGTCTTCATAGGATTAGAGATAATACTATATATAGTTGGTCCTCATTATATGTAGATTCTGTATTTGCAAATTTGCCTATCTCAATACTTGTGGCATTCTCATGGTCATTTATGGATGTATAGAAAGCAGCAAAAAAATCTAGTTGACTAATATACATGTTCCCAGCTGAGACTGGCCGAGGCTATGCTCTGCCTTCTTGCTTTATCTCTCGTACTAAAAATAGCACGGTCTCTTCTGTCCTACTCTGGGGGGCTTCTTCTTTGTTTTTGCTTTTTATCTGTGATTTTGTGCTAGCCATGAGTTCAACATTAACAAATCTACAATGCATGTTAAATAAGGTTTATAAATAGAAACACAAATAAAACAAAGTTATGTGTTGATCAGTTGACAAAAATGTTGTGAAAAGGCTCACAAGAACCTAACCTCATGCTTTTCACAGCATCAATACTTCAGTATTGGTTAATTCATGTTCATGTTGACTTTTTGACACCGTCCTCCTGAGACAGTTCACAGTAAACCACCCATGCCAAGTGTTCTCCCTCACTACGATGAGAAATAAACTCAGAAATAAGCACATTTATTCAACTGCTCAAGTGCTCTTGATGGTGTGTGGTGGGATAGCATTCACAATAGACATAACTAGAGGGTGGTAATGGCTTTGTTGTTTTTATAGGTACATTTCTCCGCATTAACTCATCTGATAACTATCCTGGATGGACTAACAAAAACAATACGCAGACTGTAATTCGTTCCCTCACAGAAACTTAGCTTTATTGTTCTGGGTATATTATAGGTTCTCGGTGGTGTTGCAAAGACTTAAAATGTTTAATGTTAGTATATTCATTATACATTTTATTTTCTGATGCTTTGACATCTTGGGTCCTTGCTTCCCCTGGAGAAACTGCCCCCCACAGGGTTTGCTTGTTTCCAGAGATAGCCAATAATTCCCTTGTGTACATGCCTCTTGTATGTGCAAACCAAACAATTCAGATCAATATCACCAACTACCTCCTTTATCAGTCTCTCACACTCTGGGTCACTATTCCCTTTCTCTAATTACCCCAGAGTAGGTACCAGACAACTAGAGGACAGCGTATGTCCCTTGAGCCCACTGACGTTATTTAAATTAGCCAATTCTAGACCTTCCTTCTCTTGGAAAGCACAATAAATGCTTTTGCCCACTGTTCACCCCAACCCTACTCTGCTTCCTCTGTCCCATTTTGCCCCATTTTCCCCCATCCCTGTGCCATGGTCTGCCCCCTCTCTGGAGATCTGTGAGTATAAGAAATAAGCTTTTAAATGGTAATTACTTCCTAATCTACTATCCTTGCCTTACCTAAATAATAATAAAACCTACATTTTAAAATACCTATGCCTTATCATAAAGAAACTTATACTGTAACTTTGCAGGCTAGATAACTCACACAGGAGAACCAAAAAGAAACAGTCAAACACAATATGTAACTAGTGCAAAAACTGCAAAAAGCCATTGCTAAGGTAGATGTAAGAATGATTGATAAGGTTGACAACAAAAGTGAGAAGGCTGAATGAAAGATTAAAGACAGCAGTGTGTGGAGGAATGGGGTGCGCTTGTCAGATGAGAGGAGATGGAAAGTCTTTGTGGAGGACGTGATGAATGAAGCAATGAATCTGGAAGTGGGAGGTTCCCCTGCAGAATTATTTGCCTGAGGTTAGGCATAATAATTTTCTGAATGTTGGATTTTTTGTAATGCATTTGGTCAAGAAAGGGGTTAAAAAAGGGCTTGGATCATGCTCACTCTCTAAAACAAGCATCTTTTTGAGTTCTTTTCAGATACAAAATGGAAGCCAGGCTCTTATTTTTATTTCTAAAAAGCATGACCTAGAGAAACATATGATGCTTATGGACATAAACTTCTGTATCCAGGCAACATCACTTTGAAGTAGGGTGCAGATTATTGACATTTTATAACCAGGGTTCTAAGAACACCAAAAGAAAAAACAGTTGTGGAAACAGAAATAGCACACAGGCCAGGGATCCTGGAAAATTGGGATAATTACTGAAATCAATTCTAACTTACAAAGAACATAAAAGCTGAACACACACTGTTAAATTGCATTCTGCTCACCTGTGGTTTACCATGCTGTTTTATTTATTTTTTTTTAATGTTCAGATTTTGTAAAGGCCAAGTAGAATTTCTAACATCATTAACGAGAAGCACTTGTGGCAACAATAGGAACACCAACTTATCACAGTTCTGAAAAAAATCTACATTTTATATAAACTTAAAATTATATCAAAAGGAATAAAAACTACTAAATTACTTTCAGCATATAACATTTATGGATAATGTACATGGAAATGCTTTTAAAACTTTTGACACATATGATTCAATATTAGATTTATTTATAAAGTGGCTAATGCTGCTTGGAGTTGAGTTCTACCTATATGAATAATCCCATGAATCACTAGCAATTATCCATTCATTACTATACCCCCACATGATCTGCACATAATTTATGAATCACTCATTTAACTTTTTAAGGTAAGAGATAATTGCAGTCATAAATTCTGAGGGATTAAGGATTGCCTCAGTACAGGGAAGAATGATCTACACTGTGCTCCAGTGAAGGGGAGGCCATACTCCTATGATACTACTGCCGGGGAGAAGGAACAAATACCTAAATTTAGGGAACATTATGGGACTTCAAGCCTACTTAACCCCTAGGAAATTCAGATAGACTACCTGAGCACAATTCTACTGAGATCTCGCTTAGTCAATTAAATCTATTATTATACTATTGATATAATTATATGTATATTGCCCATTGTCCCTTTTTTTTTGTTTGTTTTTTGAGAAAGAGTCTCACTCTGTTTCTCCAGCTAGAGTGTGTGAGTGTCAGCCTAGTTCACAGCAACCTCCACTTCCTGGGTTCAAGCGATCCTCCTGCCTCAGCTTCCAGAGTGGGTACAGGTACCCAACCTGCCACAATGCCCATCTACTTTTCCCATTTTTAGTAGAGATGGGGGGTCTTGCTCTTGCTTAGGCTGGTCTCAAACTCCTGAGTTCAAAGTATCCTCCCACCTCAACCTCCCCAAAGGGCTAGGATTACAGGTTTTAGCCACTGCACCAGCCTGTATTGTCCTCTTTAAACTTATCTCTAGAATGTACAAGAAATGATAGTGAAATTCATCTTTCATTCCTCAAAGAATAGAATTCCTGTTTATGCCACCAGTATAAGTAATTGCAGGAATCAGGTGAAGAATAGAAGTTGTTGAAACAGACAAACTCAATATTGCCTCTTCCTAGAAGGATGATTGAACAAAAATTATTGAACATTTTAGAGCCACCTTGCTTATTTGTATAATAAGTAAATGTGTATCTTAAAGATTTGTGAATATTAAATCAAAATGCATAAAAGAATAAGGTTGGCATGGAATAGGTACTCAAAGTATGGATTACTCTTCAAAAAAACCCAGTAATCCAAAATATAATGAATTCCATTCATTTTGAAGGAATGGCTTGAAATAAATCCTGATCTTATTCACAACTGAAAAGCAAGGGGTTTGTCTTTGTCACTGCTCAATTCCACTTCGTAAAACACTTTATCCTTGGGGCAGTGCCTGTGGCTCAAGGAGCGGGGCACTAGCCCCATGTACCAGGGGTGGTGGGTTTGGGCCCAGACTCGGCCAAAACTGCAAACAAACAAACACTTTATCTTTGTATAGTGGCCTAATATTCCCCATCATCCCTGATCAATGCTTCTTCTAAGAAGAAAATCTGTAATTCATTCACACTAAGTTATATTGCTAACTGGATTAGCTCTGTAATGTACTGAAAGGCTTAAAACCAGAAATAGAAAAATCTAACTGTAGGATTAGGGCCTTAAACTAGTGGACACATGCTATATGGATCCATTGTGATAGGTCGTTGAGGGTGGTAGGAAGAATGGAGGTTAGTGGTTAGGAGCTAGAACACTGTAGGGTTAACTAAGTAGCTGACTTGTGAAATTTAAAGATCATGGATTATACCCAGGAAAACACATTTCATTTCTAAAGGAGAGATGTGCATCTCTAGTAATTGTATTCTGAATGTTTTTCATGAAAAGAATTTCAATGCAAAGTATTTATAATGACTGGTTACCCTATAGAACTTATAAATGGGCTTCCTATCTAAAGATGACCCATGCAAAGGCAATAAAAATTAGTCACTGTATCAAACTGTATAACACATATGCTTTCATACAATTTAAGAAAATCTTTGTCCTGTTCTAGCCATTTAGTTTTATTCATTTGTTTTTGTAATTTTTCAGGATACATGTCCTTCATTGATTTTCACTCAGAGCTGACTATATTATTAGAGAAAAAGACAAAATTGACCAAAAGTCTGGAGCCCTAGAATCCAAAGTTGGGACTGTTAACAATATGATATGAATATATGAATACTTTTTTCTTATCTTTTTGGTTTCCTTTTTTGTCTTTTTTGTATGCGTATAACTAAAGCAGTTTTTTTCTATCTACTTAGGGCACTTTCATGCATCTGTCTTGAGCTGTTCCTTTATCAAAAGGCAAAAAGCAGGTACTGAACAATGATCAATGAGTATATTTAGTATATTAAATGCATATTTTCTTATAGTCAGCAAGCTTTCCAAATCCAGAAAAGAGTTTCAAGTGTTTATGTGATTAGAGGTGGGCTATACTCCATGTGGCCTGAGGATTTTGCCCCCAGAACAAGTCACTCACTGTTGAATCAAAATAATTTCACAAGGAGGACAACTAAATATGTAAAGCTGTTAAATTGCTAGAAGCACCTGAAGGCACATTAAAAATTAAAAAATTATTTTACTTGAAGGTATAACGTAGGAAATATACAACATTGATTGTTTTATAGAATTATCCGTGAATTTTAAAATGATCACTCTTCATAGTCTTAATTTCCCAATTTTCCTTTTTTACCCTCTCTGACAGTGGAATAGATTACACAAAAATATAATCTTTCTTGTTACTATGATTGCTTTTAGGGTCTTCATGAATTCCTTGTCTAGGCCAAGATCTATAAGAGTTTCCCAACATTTTCTTCTAGGATGCTTATAGTTCCTGGCTTAGGTTTAAGTTTGTTACCCATCGTGAGTGGTGAAACTTGCAGATCCTGCTTCAGCCTTTAGAACCATCAAGGAAGTGAATTTCTCTGACCAGGTAAGTCCCTCAGAACAGACTTCCTCAGCATCCTTCAGGAGAGGTGACAACAGCTTTTCTTTTTATAGAAAAGTTCTAGGAAGCAGAATGTGTAACTTCATTCATTCAAGGAAGTTACTCATTACAAAATATTTCTTGGTTGAGAGAAGTGTTTATATAGCTAATTTGATACCAAGTATCTTTACCTATAAACTGATGCCAATTCATCTCCTACTATATTTGATTTTTTAGTTTTTTTAATTAAAAGTTTTTATATTTGACTTTAAAAAAATACTGTTCTTTCTTTAAAATGTTTACTGTGGGACATCTAGACTCATTGTAGAATATATGGATATACACATATATAAAATATACTCATACATATTATATGTGCATATTACTATTTTAAGTAGGCACGTGTGTGACGTGTATATACGTATACATATTTAAAGGATTTTCAATTTTGAAAATATAACTATAGACTCAGGACTAATGCTGATGACTTATTGATTTTATTATTCCTCTTTAATTTTTTATATTTTTCATATAAATATATATGTATATACACATGTATGTGTGTGTGATGTGTATATACATATATATATTTAAAGGGTTTTCAATTTTGAAAATATACCTATAGATCCAGGACTAATTAATTTTATTATTCCTTTAAATGTTTTTCTAACATTTCCTAAGGGCTTTCACATTATAACAACATATTTGATTTTTTAAATGTATGGAAAGTTCTCAAGAATTCTTGTGGAAAGGAATTTTGGCAGAACAGTTATATGGAAAATGGAATCGATAATAAAGTCCTCAGAGTAGTCAATGTACTCAATATTTCTTTTGTACCCGAGGCATAGTTGAAGTTTTCCTGGACAATGTAACTAATGTTCAGATGCGACCCAAAAATAATATTTAAATTAGTGTTACATAAAAGTAAGATAAAATAAAAAGGGCACAAATTTTATCTGATTCATAGTTGTTCATAGTTTACCAATATCACCTTCCTTCCCTCCCAAAAATCATTTCCAATTCAATACTATTGGCAAGGAATAATTTTTACTTTTGGTTTAAATGTCAAAGTGAACTTCCATTTAAATTGGTCTATTTTTTGAATCAGAACTATTTTTCTTCTGAATGAATGGATGAGTGCAAATTTAATTGAACAAAAAAAAAAATCTAGTACTTAGAAAAAAGAAATAAACAACCAGAACATTTGATGACAAAGTATTTGCTACATTGTGTAAAAGGAACAGTCACTTAGTGACTTGAAGCCTTGTGCTCAATGGATAATATGCCTTAACAAGGACTAAAAGCACAATTTATTTTATTTTTATGAAGTAGTTACATGTCTAATTTTAACATTAATATATTTTGTTAGACATATTAAATCAATATATAAATGAAATAGTAATTTACATATGCAGCATGTGTCTGTCCACTGTTATACAATATAATTTTATTCATCTATTCACAAGTATCTATGGCATCATGAGGAATCCAACATAGATTTTCAGAGTACATTTTCTTCCATACCTTCTCAGTTGCTTGATTTATAATACTTTTTAAATTTGTGACTGATGCCGTCACTGGATATTTTAATATCCAGACACAAAACCCACTAGGACAGTAGTTTATACAACAAAACCACTAACTGTTTTAGTTTTTCAAATAATCTTTATAATTTTGGAAGAGCAAAATAAATTAAACTGAGTTTCTTCATTTTCTTGTTAACCTATTCTGTCAGGAGTTCTACGTGAGCATGTAATGACCATGTATTGATGTTATTTCAAATTGTATCTTTTCCAAAACACATTTTGTATAGTATTTATATTCAAATTTGAAAAAAACACTTTAAAAGTTTATGAGGACTTTTGGTTCTGGGGGATAATTTGAAACACGATCATAAACATTATATTAGTTTCCTAGGACAACCATAACAAAGTACAACAAACTAGGAGACATAAATAGAAATTTATTACCTGACAGTCTTTGAGATTAGACATACAAGATAAAATCTCCAGCTGGTTTGGCTTCTCACCTGGGCTCTCTCCTGGGCTGGTGGAGGGCTGTCTTTTCTTCTACCCACTTCCTTAAAAAACCAAGGACAAAATACGTGCACAACTAATGTTTGTTCCCAAACAAAAACAAACAGGGAAGAATAGTATATAATGTTCATCTCTCTTTCAAAGGCAAAACAACAAATGAAACAAAACAAAACAAAAAGGAAAGGAAAACTCAGGATTTGAGGTTGCACCCTCTGGAAACCCCCTTCCAGTGATTGTGGTGGCTGCAAAGGGGCAGCCTGAACACATGAATTTAATAGGAGTTCAATCCGTATGTTTACGTATTTTTCTGGTAGAATTTATGTATGTTTGATTTTATGCCCTTTATTCATCAAAACTTTTTCTCATTCCTCTTTCCTATTTTTATTTGATATTCATATTTTAGTATTTATAAAAGCACAATTTACAATCTGAAAGAAAATTTTCAAGTTTGGATAATGTAAAAGAAATAACTTCACTGAGAAGAATCTCTTTTTATCAAAGCCAACCTTATCTGTACTGTTGATCTTTATTCTAGAGGATACCTTGTAATTTCAACATGAAGCTCTCACTTGATCTGAATTATGTTCTTATCATGATCAATTGATTAAAAAGTTGTTTTATAGTGTAAGAATTGATGTTCATATTTAAAGAAAATGCATAATTATTTTGAAGTAGGATTATTTTATTCAAAAACAAGCTGTTTAAAGAAATTATGTAAATTATTTAACATTTTGGTCAATAACATAAACAACTCATTGTGCTAAATTTTTAATATCCAATCTTTATACCCCAAATTATTTTTACAAATGTTAATCAGAAAATTAAATATTGATTGTTGTAACAAACTTATGTATTTAAAGATTTCATCTAATTACATCCTTTGATAGATCAAGCTCATAGAGGAATAATTTACCCTTCACATTTACTTATCAGTACACATTTGTGAGACTTCTAGTCATATGTTTAAAATTTAGAAACATTAGCTGGGCATGGTGATGGATACCTATACTCCCAGCTACTTGGGAGACTGAGGCAGGAGGACCATTCAACCTCAGGAGTTCAAGAGCACTGTGAGTTATGAGTGCAGCACCGTACTCCAGCCTAGGAGAAAGAATAAGACTGCCACTCCAAAAAAAAAAAAAAAAAAGGAAACATTAGTAACATCCATGTCTTTGTTATAAATATAATAATATAGTAAGCAATGTAAGGAGGAAATCTACAACACAAAAATGGATTGGGTGATTAAAATATAAACTAGAAATGGCATAATAGAGACAAATAGTACCCTGACTGAGACAATGAGGTTGGATAATTTGGTTGAAAGGGAAGGAAATTGTAAAGGTATGGATTGAACATCTACATGTTACAGGCATTTTTAAAGTCACTGTCTAGTTTTTATAACAGTGACAGAACAATAAAATAAATATCATGTTTATTATAGGAAACTGTACAAGTGATTTTCCTTAGCCAAGGCCATACACCTTATATGTTCTAGATCCAATTACTTATAGTTATCATTGTTGAAGTAGCTCTGTAATGTTTACTTGGAAATTCAGAGGATCTTACCATTTATACAAACTCTAAAACCTATTCTTTTCTGACTGTGCCTGATAACATTGAAAGAGCAAAGCCACAATGAGATAGGAAATATTATATTGTTTTTGGGTAATAAGGTTATGGCAGGAATTTGAGCTAATCATGGAGTTGTACTTAACTGTCAGCCAATAATTTAACTCACCAATTTAAAGAAAATCATAAATATTAATTTAAAGACTTGAACTTTATCCTACACTCAGTGGGAACCCATCAGAGATTTTGAACAGAAGAGTAACCAAGTCAAGACTATGGTTTAGGTTTGTAAATTCCTTCAGTTTGGTTTAGGAAGAACACATTCTTTAAAACAACATTCTGTTCAATAACTGCATAGCTAAAAATACATTACAGTTGTTTCAATTTAGATATAAATTTCTCTTAATTTAATATTAAAGTATGATTTAACTAGAATTAAAATATGACATTCCACAATGATTATACTTTTCTATTAATTTTGTACCATTATTTTCTTTTAAAACTAAATTCTACAATTTCTGTTTCATGAGTAAATATAAAATCTTCTCTATAAAAAACAATTACCAGTCCTAAAGGCAGAAATTAGAAAAATATAAAGCTACAATGTTAATAAAAAAGTTGAGGCTTATGGTTAAAAGGTTTTAGGAAACATATAATGGTATACATTTTAGAAAAAAAACTTAGAATTTATTCTAGCCATTCAGTACATATTTATAGAATGCTTTCTATGTGTCATAACCTTTTGTAAGTTCCAAGATTACATGCAGAAGTGAAGATAGTCCTTTTCCTCAGTGAGCTTTTATTTCAGTAGGATGAAGACATTCAATAAAAAATAAGGAAATAACAAAAATAAATAAATAAGGAAATAATATTCTAATAAAGGCAAAAAGAATATTCTGATAAATACAATGAAATGAATTAAAAAATAGGAAATTTACATGCAGAAGTGAAGATAGTCCTTTTCCTCAGTGAGCTTTTATTTCAGGAGGAAGAAGACATTCAATAAAAAATAAGGAAATAACAAAAATAAATAAATAAGGAAATAATATTCTGATAAAAGCAATAAGAATATTCTGATAAATACAATAAAATGAATAAAAAAATAGGAAATTTGGAGTAGGGAGGTATGTTGCAAACAGAACATTTGAGCAGAGGCCTGAAAAGGTACAAGGGAGTGAAGTGAAAGCTATGAACAGGCTAGCATTTCAGGAAAAGGGAGGAGGAGCACAAATAAGTTAGCCAGTATTTTGCTGTTGTGTTCAAGTACTCCAAGTGTCCTTGATCTGAATGATGAAATGGAGTGTGAGAGAGGAGAGAGTGACAACAGATGAGTGGTCTAAACAGCAGGTAGCTGAGGGAGGCTAGACCATATGGGGTCTTTTAAAATATTGTTTGGATTTGGGCCATATTCTGAGAGGGAAGGGCATTTATTAAAGATTTTTATATAAGTGATGTGATTTTGCTTATATTCTGAATGGATCAAACTGGAGGCAGAGTAGGGAGCAAGGACAAAAATAGTACTATTAGTACAACTATTGTAATAATCCAAGTAAGAGATACTGCTGTCTTGAAGCTTTCCTACAGAAGTAGAAATTCTGAAAGTGGTAAATTTCCAGATCTATTTTGAAGCTCAGGTCAACAGAATTTACTGATATCCTGGGTGTGATGTATGAAGAAATAGAGGAAATACAAAATACTTTAAATGAGATAGGATGGGTGGGGAAGAAAGGATGTTGGGAGAGCTAAGGAATTAAGAGTTTAGCTTTATTAATGTTAGATTTGACATCAGTATTAGATATCCAAGTGTAGGTAGTGGCTCTTTAGTTAGATATTAGAATCTGGAGTTCAGAAGATCAAAGCTAGAGATATAAAAAAGAATCTTAAGCATATGAAAAACACTTATAACTGCAAGATTGGGTGAGATCTTTCAGGAAGTAAATACAGGTTTAAAAAAGGGAAGAAATCTGAGGTCTAAGTTTTGGGCATTTCCAATGTTTACACGGTAGAGGAAAAAGGAAAAAACAGCAAAGGAAATAGGAACAATTAAGGCAGGAGGATATCAAGGGAGATTTATATCTTGGAAGCCAAGGGAAAAAAGAGTTTATAACAGAATAAGTGAGCAACTATCTTGGGAACCACAATCACTGGTTTTAGCCTAGTATGGGTCACTGTAGATTCTGAAAATTGCTGTTTGTTGGAGTAGGAAAGAATAAGATCTAATTATACTAAGTTAAAAGTGAGTAAAGGGGATTATGTGGAGGATGTGTTCTTAAGGAGCTTTATTGTATAAGTGTTTATAGAAATAGAGCATTAACTTGGGCAGAATTTGGGCACAAGTACATATTTTAAACATGCATATATACAGTAGATTCTTATTATGACTGAGAACATTTAGCAGACATGGGAAAATTGAAATGTAGCACAGAGAGGGGAAATTTCAGTATATGAGAAGAGATTAAAAGTTGTTCATAGGCTTGGCACCCATTAAACAGTGGTTAGGACGCTGGCCACGTGCCCTGGGGCTAGTGTGTTCAAAGCCACCAGGGCCTGCTAAATAACAATGACAACAATAACAAAAAAATAGCTGGGCATTGTGGCAGGCACCTATAGTCCCAACTACTGGGAGGCTGAGGCAAGAGAATCATTTAAGCCCAAGAGTTTGAGGTTGCTGTGAGCTGTGATGTTATGGCACTCTACCAAGAGTGACATAATGAGACTCTGTCTCAAAAAAATAGATAAATCAGCTTGGCGCCTGTGGCTCAAGCGGCTAAGGTGCCAGCCACGTACACCTGAGCTGGTGGGTTCGGATCCAGCCCCGGCCTGCTGAACAAAAATGATGGCTGCAACCAAAAAATGGCCAGGCATTGTGGTGGGTGCCTGTATCCCAGCTACCTGTGAGGCAGAGGCAGGAGACTCTCTTGAGCCCAAGATTTAGAGGTTGCTGTGAGCTGTGATGCCATGACCCTCTATCCAGGGTGACAGCTTGAGGCTCTGTCTCAAAAAAAAAAAAAAAAGATAAATAAATAAATAAACAAACAAATAAAAGTTTTCCATAGACAAATGGATACTTTCTTTGTCCGTGATAATGGAAATATGTATTATAAGCAAGTTGACAGATGTGATATTAAGAGTATAGGAAAATTTTCTTTGTTTAAATTTATTGAGGTTTACATTATTAATCTATTATCCTTTAAAGATACTGAAATCCATAGATTTAATGTTTTCTGGAAGAAATATAATATTTGAATGTTAATGAATAGCTTCTAGGTTTTTTCTTTTACTCTACAGCCATTTAATTTTTTTTTAATAAATAATTAAGATTTATAGTTTCAGAGGAGGGTTGACAAATATATAATTATTTTAATGAATTCCACTTTTCTATTTTTTCAATTTTTATGGATACTATCATTAATTTTCTCATGTTCTCCTGTTATTTACTAACCAGAGCATGCTCGGTAAATATTTTAGCTATTAAAAAAAAAATAAATTGGAAAGTGTAATTTCTTGGATGACATCACTTATGAATTCAGGCATACCTTGTTTTTATACAAACTAATTATTCAAAATTATGTTCAGCTGTGTTCAGTCCAGTAGTTTTACTGAGCATAAAACTAGAGAAAAGTTAAACTTTTCTATTCCTACCTAAATGAGTGGTAGATTTAGGTAAGTTGCAGTTCCATAAAGCCATCAGAAAATTTTCTAGCTG
The DNA here is from genome assembly GCA_963573935.1 of Arctocebus calabarensis. Taxonomy (NCBI): domain Eukaryota; kingdom Metazoa; phylum Chordata; class Mammalia; order Primates; family Lorisidae; genus Arctocebus; species Arctocebus calabarensis. The sequence continues at coordinate 20,026 of CAUYON010012792.1, forward strand.
AAATCTTGACAGGCCAGTAGAGAGTATACTGATAATATTCAAAGTAGTGAAAGGAAAAAAAAAAAAGCTAAACAAGAATACATACCCCCAAATGCTGTTGTCCTTCAGAAATGAAGGAAAGATTAAAAAAAACTTTCATAGATAAATAATAGCTAGAAATTTATCACCACTAGAATTCCTTTAGAAGAAATGATAAATGGAGTTCTTCAAGTCAAAAGGAAAGATGACTAATTAGTAATATGAAAACAAATAAAAATATAAAAGTCTGGTAAAGGTATGTATATAGTCAAGTTTAGCATATTTTAATACTATGGTGATGGTATGTAAGTCATCTCTAATTTATATGCTGGGATCCTGCTCCAGCAGCAGGGTCCTTTAAGACCTATAGAACTGGTCTTAAAAGAGATTGACTGGAGTATAATAAAGTTAGAAGCAGTGAGAGATAAAGAAACAGGACACAAAGAGTAGAATTTTCAAAAGTGGGGAACACAGGTGGCTGTTGCTCATTTGTGGGGTCCAGCAGATGCCCTTGAGTGTTTGTTCCACTTAGCTTTTATTGAAGGCTATTTGCTCATTTAGGCAAGAAAGTAAGCTGAGGAAGGGAACAAAAACATAAGCAGTTTCTCTGAGTCAGCACGTTAGTTCTTATTGTATCTATAATCATTAACTTTAAGGGTCTGAGCAGCCTTGAGAAATCTGAAACCTGAGCCTTGTGTGTGGGCAGCCTCCTGTCTGTGGTTGCGCACACAGATTCCTTGGTGGAAGTTAATCCTCACTGGTTCACTGTGGAGTAGACGCCACAGCATCAGGTCTCCTCTGATAAATTGGTGGAACAGAAGAACTTTCCTCTGATCACCAGCTAAATGCATTTTCCTCCTGCCCATATCTCAGGGCTTGAGCTGTTCCCTTGATCTCCATCTTGGCCAAATATAAATCCCCACAATGGGTACTTGCTTTGACTGTTGATTGGGGAAGGGATGGCCTAGTTAATGTTTCTTTCCAGGCCTTGCATGCAGCTTCCTCTGTGGCCATTATTTCTTCAGAGTGTTCACAGACCCAGCAAGAGGGTTTGGAAGCTGTATCCCCTGCAGACCAAGCTTCTAGGAAAAGCAGGAACTGCTCAGAGAAGGAATTTAAAGTAAACTAGCTAGCCTGTGTTTATTCAGCCTTGCTCAGCTTATTTCTCTGTTTTCCCTTTTTCTGGGGATGTTTTCCCTTGCCAAGAATGGGGTCTTGGGTTCCCATTCTCCCAGCATGTATGGGTCAAAAGATGAAAGTATTTAAAATACCTATATCTAAAATAATTTTTTAATAGACACAAAGTTTTAAAAGGCACAAATTGTGGAATCGAAAATAAAATGTAGGGAACAGAAAGTAAAAGTGTAGAGTTTTTGTATGCAATTGAAGTAAGCTCTCTTATCAGCTTAAAACAGATTATTATAACATGGTAACAATAAAGAAAAAAATAGTAGCTACATGAAAGAAGTTAAAGGAATAAATCATATCACTGCACGCACATACTACAGAAAAGAACACATTAAAAAGGAAGACAGCAAGGGGGAATGAAAGGAACAAAGGCTATACAAAGTGTCAATAGTAAATCCTTACCTAGCAACAAATATTTAAAATGTAAATGGATTAAATTCTCCAATTAAAAGACACAGATTGGCTGATTACAAAACAAAATGAAACTACATACTGTCTACAGGAGACTCATTTCAGCTTTAGGGACACAGACAGACTGAAAGTAAAGGGATTGAAATAACATTCCATGCAAATATAAAGTGAAAAGAAAGCAAGTGTAGCTCTAGTTACATCAGATAAAATAAACTTTCAATTAAAATCTGTTACAAGACACAAAGAAGGTAATTATATAATGATAAAGGGGTCAGTACATCAAAGTGATGTAAAAATTCTAATTATGTATGTATCCAATATGTACACCTAAATATGTAACACAAGTATTAATAAATCTAAAGGAACAGATAGTCTATAACACTATAGTAATGGATAACTTTAATACCCCTTTTTCAGCAATAAACAGATCATTCAGACAGAAAACCAATTATATTTTAGACCAACTGTACCTAACAACATGCATACAGAACATTCCATCCAATAGCAACAGAATACACAACCTTCTCAGGGGCACACAAAACATTCTTTAGGCTACAAAGTTTTAAGATATTTAAAAAAATTGATCATATCAAGCAGCTTTTCTGATGATAATGGCATGGAAGTAGAAATAAATAATCAATAAAAAATTAGAAAAATTTAAAATATATAGAAATTAAACAGCAATTCCTAAACAATCAAAGCATCAAAGAAGAAATCAAAAGGGAAATGAAAATGTGTCTTGCAATAAAGGAAAAGGCTAACATGATATACTAAAAATTAGTATATGGGATTAGTAAAATTATGGGATACTAAAATTAGTAAATGGGATTCAGCAAAAGCAATTCAAAGAGGGAAGATAATAGCATAAATACCTATGTAAAAAGAAAGAAAGATCTCAAACATACATTTATACCTCAAGGGATAAGACAAAGAAGAATGAACTCATCCCAAAGATACAGATGAAGAAACAAACAAGAGAGAAGAAATAATTGGAAACAAAGACTAGAAAAACAGTAGGAAAGAAATAAATGAAACTAAAAGTTGTGACCACTTGGGTGGAGCTAGTGACCATTCTTCTAAGTGAAACATCACACGAATGGAAAAACAAACACATGTACTCAATACCAAGTTGGAACTAATTGATCAACACTTAAGTGCACATATGGAAGCAAATCTCAATGAACTTCCCGCTGGTGAGGGGAGGAGGGAAAGGGTATATTCATCCCTATTGGGGGCAGTGCACACTTGACTTATCTATATGCAAAACAAAGTATGTGAACAAAACACTGTACCATCTAATATTCTGAATTTTTAAAAAATGTGTTTATAATTAACTGCACAAAAGTCAAAGTTTAAAAACATTACTATAAAATACTTATTCCTAAAAGACATGTTATAATGAACTTTGTTCAAAGTACTATCATCGTTTTCCCTGCACTTTTGTATTGCTTAATGTGTAATAGATAGACAGACATTACAAAATGCAGGTTACTACACATTTGTATAATTAAATATAAAAGGTCCTAATATCTAAGGAGAATAGGAACCATGATGTGATATGTAGGTGCATTAAATAATATGGACTTATGTGGCCTAAAATACAAAGAAATAGACCCATGTATTAAATAGCAGTACTATTATTATTATTATTATTATATTATAATATTATTATTTTGAGACAGAATCTCACTTTGTCACCCTGGGTAGAGTGCTGTGGCATCATAGCTCACAGCAACCTCAAACTCTTCAGCTGAAGTAATCCTCTTGTCTCAGCCTCCTAAGCAGCTGGGACTATAGGCACCTGTCACAACACTGGGCTGTTGTTTTAGAGACAGGGTCTCACTCTTGCTCAGACTGATCTGCAACTCCTGAGCTTAAGCAATTCTCCTGCCTTGGCCTCCCAGAGTGCTAGGATTACAGGCATGAGCCACCATGCCCCTCCTAATCTTCTTGTTCTTATACTGTCCTTCCTTTTTTTCTAAACTATTAAAATCCTTTTGAAAATTGAAAAGAAGAGAAATAAAACTGCCAAACTTTTATCTCAACTAAACAAAAAAGAGAGGGAAGACTCTAATAAACAAACACAGAAATGAAAGAGAAAACATTACAAATGGTAGCCACTATTCAAAGTAACTCAACCAAGAAACTATAAGTTTAGGTTTTGATATATGTAGAATTTTTTCATCTTTTCTATGAATAGGCAAAATATTAGGTACTGAAATAATACCAAGCAAAAATAAATTCCAGGAGAGTATTTTTTTTTAGTTGCATTCTTGACTACATGTATGATGAAGGTTATAGAGAAAAGACTGTTAAACAAGAATTAACGTTTCCACTGTTAATTTTTCTTTATACAAGAAAGGGAGAAAGTATTTTAATTTGCTGAAAATAAAATGGAATATGGCTTGGGGAGAAGACATGGAAAAACATGCTTCTAGTAGAAACTAGGAAACTGTGTCTAGAGTGGAATTTGAATGTTAATATAGAAGGAAGACCACTGCTTTAAGAATATCAACATTTACTTGACATCCTCCTCTCTATTTTGACTATTCATAGAGAATTAGAAATATAGCTTTTTTCCTTCTCTCACAATCCTCATGTGGAAAGAGGTAAGTGGCCCATACCAAAGTTTTGTATATATTTGAATTGCACCAGTCAAAATAATTTTAGATGATGAAAATTAACTGCAGGCACTTATACAGGATGAAAATTGAAAATTATGAGAAATAGATAAAACCCAGGAAATATAGTATAGAATGACATCAGACACATACTTACATAGCCATGTTTTGTGGAAAGGCAAAAGTGATTGGTACCTTATGTAATTTTACATTACCCTTCTTTTTTTTTTTTTCTCTGTCTCTCTGTTATTTTTTTTTAATAATTTTATTGAATCATAATTTCCTTTGTGAATGAGTCAATGAATCATCGATTAGAGTTTTAAAAATGTAGAGCACTGATTTCTACATAATGGTAAGAAATTATTGAGTGAAATGGTGAACTTCATATTTCTCACTGGAAAAAAAGTGGTGCAATCAATACACTATAATTTTTTTCAATATATTTTTAAGGGTGTTCATTTTATGTTCTTACAGGAAACTTAGAGTAAGAAATATGAAATAAATATTTGGAATGAGAGCATCCTATCCTGAGACTCCATCTCAGTCAAAATGTGAAGATATTTAGTAGAAATTATACTACATTATGCTTTAAAGTATATTATGCTTTAATGAAGACTAAACTCTATTCAAGAATTAGAGAAGACTTTCCAATGCTTCCTAATTTCATTCCAACTACATCTATTTTCATAGGTAAGATCTAAAACCTTAGGGGTAGCCACATTTGTTATGAAGTGTATGTTTTATAAGCAGAATAGGCTAATGATGAAGAAACCTAAAAATATGGATTCTCTGCAATATTTGACACAAAGCAGATGTAAAATGTTTCATAAGAATACTAACATATAACAAGCATGTGAAAAATTGTTTCTTTTCACATCTTATCACCTCCATGTGGTAGATAGTTCTGTGATATACATTTTACAAATGAAAAGATCAAAGAATGTACAAGTTGAGTAACCAAGGTCTCACTGACACTAAAAGGTTGAGCTAAAAATTATTTTATTCATTTATTTCTCTGTTTGTTTGTTTGTTTATTTATTTATTTATTTAAGGATATGATCTCACTCCCCTGCCCATGGTAGAGGACAGTGGGGTCATAATAGCTTACTGCAACCTCAGACTCCCGGGCTCAAGTGATCCTCCTGCTTCAGCCTTCCTAGTAGCTGGGACTATAGACTCATGCTACCACACTGGACTGATTTTGTATTTTTTTGTAGAGCTAGGATGCTACTATGCTGCTCAAGCTGGTATCAAACTCTGGCCTCAAGAAATATTTTTACCTCTGCCCAGATGTGAGCCATTATGCCCTGTTGGGGCTGAAAATTAGATTTGTATTTTGATTGCAGAGTTCACATGTTTAATGACTATATTACCTTATCCAATTCAGTTTGAAACTCACAATTTTTTTTTTATCAATTTTAAGAGTTTTCCTGTCTTGAAAAGACTGTCAAACTTTATTCCTGTGGAAACACAAAAATGCCTCCAGAACAAGTAAAGGAAATTTCTGAATTTATAGTGAAGCCTAAAGCCAAGGCTCTACTTTAAAGGTTAAACGTAGCTTCCAGTCAAAAAGAAGAAGAGCCAAAACATGTCTGCAGCATTTGAAAATAGAACATAAAGCAAAAGGCATTGCAAGAATAGGGACTTTGCTAATTAAGGAGAATATTCTAATTAATTTCTTTATTGACTTTAATTAACAATTGTTATGATTTAAAAATGAAGAATCTATTCACTTTCCACTGGGATAACTTGTAAAGTGGCACATATTAAAAGTAGAAATGGCTGCAATTTATATTTAAATATATTTAAATTCAAGGATTACAGATCAATAATAACTAGGGTTTGTATCTTCTATTCTTTGTAGTGTAGCACACAGTAGATATATTTTTTAAATGAAGTAACTGTTCAGTAAACTACATTTTTAACCAAGTGCAAAGAGATACTAAGTTCTCATCTTGGTTGTTGAATAACTACAGGCAAAATTAAACACACATACACATTCCCACATACACAAAAAGGCAGTACTTGGTTTTGTGCAGTTTCAATATTCTTGAAATTGAGTTATTGTGATTTAGTTAGATAATGCCAGTACCTGGCAATAGAGTTCACACTTCAATTATCACTATATATTAATAGTGAGTAATTCTATAAAATACAAACTTTGTTACTAACTTTACAAGTCCTTACACAAATAACTGTTGCCCATTATGATGAACAATCATGTCACTACTTTTAAATCTTCCATGAGTAGTTACTATCCATCTGTTATTTAGTTACTATCCTGATAGCAAAGCCTGTAGTTGTATTACCTCCTTGTCTTTCAGTGATAAAAAACATGCCATTTTATAAAAATTTATCTGTGGAAAAGGATTTTGGCCAACAAAGATGAAAGTGCAGCAAATAAAATAAAAGTGAAAATTCTGGAAGTGAAATTAAAAACGTACATATATAAAGACATAGCTGACCCAAGGAATGTTGACAAAGAATGAACATACACAGATAATAGAATTTTGTAAAGGTGAACTTAGAGAAAAAAATGAGAAAATTGGTTGTGACCAAAAAGATGAAGCTGTCCCAGAGGAAGTGATGTCTGTAAAATTGTCCACATTAAAGAAAATCCCAAACATATTTTACAGCATTGAAAAAGCAAAGACTAAAATGCTGGAAGTTGATCTAAACTTAAAAAAGAAGTATAACAATTCACTAAGGCATATAAAAAGTACTTTCTTCATGTGGTTAATAATGTAGTGAGAAGAACCGATGCCCTCTTAGCACAGCTGATAGTCAGTCTCACGTATGGTAAAAAGAATAAGCAATCACCATTTAAATTACCCCTGATTTGTTTTTTTACCAAGGACTAAAATACATAGATTTTCTGTGGTTTGAATATTGTAAATTAATAGTGAAATGATATTTTGATTCTTGGGATATGATCAGAAATGAAGATGTAGAGGGGTAGATTTTCATATATAAATTGTGCTTTCCCATTCAGTGAATATTAATCTATATCAACCACCCAAAGATTTGAAAAGCCCAGACAGGTTAAAGTCATTAAAGTTATTAAATATCTACAAATCATGTACGCTGTTTACATCGTAACACAAAAGTGCTTGCTATACTTATAAAGCAAGGGAAAGAACATTGTAAATTATTAATTTAACTTGCGTACAAATTCAATATGATTATAATAAAATTAGGTAAAAATTATTTTTCTTTTAAAATAAATTTTTTAATTACTCAAATTTGAGAAACACTGAGATCACTGAAAATATTGATAATTTTGTTCTAACTCTAATATGATAATGATTCTGTCAAAATAGCATGTCATTAAAATATAATTCAGAGTATTATTCTTTTGAAGCCATAATATTCCCTCTGGCGGTTCATTGTAAATATATAATGTTTTTGTGATATGATAAGTTAATCAAGGCTTATTGTCTTGCCTTGATAGATAATGATGACATTTGACATTACAAAAACTCATTTCTGTTTGTAAAATCACCTTATCAATGTTTATAACGTAGCCAGTTTACAAATGGGTATTAGTGATATGTATGGCATGTTTTTTGGAGACCTGGCAGAGTCAATATACTTTTTTTGAAAATTGAATTTTGAAATTTATAAAATATATTTCTGATAATTTCCCTGCTGGTTATTTTAAAAGCAAACATGTTTCCCTTAGCAACCATGGTACATACTGAGAAAGCTGAAGATTGACAAAAAAAAAAACAAAAAAAACCCCCACATTTCCCTTTGTGATAGCCACTGCTAAACTGGTATGAAGGAATGTCCTAACGAATGATTTTTCCTACCTCTCTGTTTCAAAAAACCTGAAAGATGTAGATCATGCTTCCAATGGTAGCAATCAAGCTGGCTAGGGATTCTTCCAACCTTAAAAAGATAGGAAAAATGGAAGCATTTTAAGTCAGTTATATTTATTTTAAATATTTTACCCAAGTTGCCACATTACAATTAGGTAGCAGAAATAACTTACAGTGTTCAATCGTAGAGGACGGTGACTGTAGTTAACAATAACTTATTACGTATTTTGAAATAGCTTTAAGAAAAATTTGGAATGCTCCCAATATAAAGAAATGATATATGTTTGAAGGGATAGTTATCTCAATGAGCTTGATTTGATTACTACACAATGTATATATTTATCACAATATCTAAAATGCTCCAGAAATATGTACAATTATATGCATCAATACAAATTTTTTTAAAGGAAAAAGATAAACCAAAAATTCTCATTAGAAAAAGCTGTATTTTTATAAATGATCTAATATGGGGGAGGGTAGGGGGTTGAGGGATAAGGGAAGGGAAGAGGAGGGTGGGGGGTAGGGGTTCCCCCACAGCACACCTCTTGGGGGCGGGGCACATTTACAAGAGGGACTTTACCTAATGACCATACTCAGTGTAACCTAATTCTTTTCACCTTCGATGAATCCCAAACAATAAAAAAAGAAGGAAAAATGGATAACAATTAGAAGCTTTGCTTTCTCATTACTTTTTTGCCTCCACCCAACAACCAATTGGACACTAAATCTTGAAATCTTGGAATGCTTCTGCTCTGTAGACAACACAAAGATGTCATTATTTTGTCATTATTTTCTCGAAGGTCGATTTCAAAGATAATTCTTGATAGTGATGAAATTAGTGAAGAATAAATTTTTTAGCTGGAAATCTAATTGATATTTAAGAAGTAAACTGGAAATATTTAATCACACCTTTAGTGGGGGTAGTTATTTTTATACATTAAAATCTGCCTAAGATTAATTTTTACTGATTTTGCGGGAAGAAAACAGAAAGAAAGGGTCACATATTAGATATAAACAAGCCACATTTGAGCTTCATTTTATGACTCATAATAGTTTGGATAGTGTATAAGCCAACAACTTCCAAGGCGAGATGGCTGAATGATACAGGGGACCAGACTCATATCTTTAATTCCACTGACTTGTATGTCAACTTCTGCAAGTTATTTTTCTTTCTGTATCTGTTTCGTATTTTTATATAAAGTGGATAAATTGAATCTGAGACTTTCAAATTAAACCTCCAAGGACAGGCCTCAGGGACCGCTAGGGACTGGGTCCATCTCCCCATCCCTCATCCCTATTCAGCAGGAAAATATCACTATTACGTATTTATTAAATATTTATTAAATATTGTGTTATGTTGTAATTGTTCCTGGTGTTTTTCAGGGGAAAATTGACCTGGAGATCTATTTTGAAAGTGCATGAAACCCCTAGAATGGATTATCTCTATGCTGACTTCTAACATCCACAGCCTACTAGAAATGGAAATTGATGCTTAGAACTTGCTGTTGCTGTTAATATGACACCAGCATTCCTCTTAAAGACAGATGTTTTTAAAATAATAAATTTCCCCATGTAAAACCAGGTTTTGAGGCAAACATTTGTTCATAGTTGGCTATTTAGGAGATAAGACACATTTTTCCATAGAAACAATTTTTAAGGTGGAGTGTTTAGGCTTAGATAAGAGATAAAAAAAAAAAAAAAGTAACAAAACGAAGTCAAGTTAGTTGCCAGAGTAAAAGCAGCCTGTTTTCAGTAAAGAGTTGGAAAAAATACTCTCACAAAAAGTGCAATTAAAATTTAAGGAGAAAACGGTGTCATAGTTTGAGTTTTTTAAACTTTGTTTTTAATGATTGAAGACAAATGATTCTAAAGATACATCATTTATTTTAATGTTTCTTTGGCTTCAAAAGTTTTTTAAAGAGACATAATTGGAGAGACAGCTGTTTGTTGATGTTGACATGATGACTGAAATTTCAAAAATAAAATAAAACTAAAATTCAATGCTTGCTTAAAGTTTATTTAGAATGACAGATTTGTCTCAAATCATTTGAATTTTGGTATCCTCCAAGCCAAACCTAAAGTGCCTGTGTAGAAAGTGTAGAAGAAAAAAACAACAAAAATCTCTTGTTACTACCTGATTATCCCTGTTTTGTTTAAATATACAGATTTCTAAGTAAAGGATGCTGATGCCTGTGACTCACTGAGTTGCCAGCCCCATGTACTGAGGGCGGTGGGTTCGAACCTGGCCCCGGCTAAACTGCAACAACAACAAAAAAAAAAATTGCCAGGCGTTATGGTGGGCACCTGTAGTTCCAGCTACTTGGGAGGCTGAGGCAGGAGAATCGCTTAAGTCCAAGAGCTGGAGGTTGCTATGAGCTGTGACAGCACAGCACTCTACCAAAGGAGGACAAAGTGAGACTCTCTCTCTCAAAAAAAACAAAATTAAAAAAAAATTAAAGAGCCTATCAAAACTGAGAGAATGCTTATATGTTTTCAAAATCTCTCAGGTACAACGCTTCTTATAAAGATCAGTCAATGGAGATCCAGAAAAAATGAGACATAAGACAATTTAAATATTTAGGTAATATATTAAAAGACATATAGATATCTAGATATTTTGAATGCTGTGATTTTATAACAACCAAAAGTATATTTAAAAAAATGTTTCTAATAGCTTTTAGAAAATTCTATTTCACTTATACTGGAATATTTTCAACTAAATATTATAACAGGAGAAGGTGGCTTAGAATCCACAGTACTGATACATTATTCAACATAATTTATAAATGCAACGCTTTTCAAAGTGATGATAATAATTTCTATAAAATTTAGATTTCATCAATCTCAAGTCTTGGGGGTTTATATATTTGGAAGCATCAATGTTATTCTTTATCTTCCAACACTAGAACAATTTGATATCACATAATAATTTTAATTTTGGTGTGGGGAAAATGAAGATTCCACTTTCTTACTCCCCACGATTATCCTTATTACAGACAAAGTTATATTATAATTCTGACCTAGAGTTTACACATTGGGTACTCAGGATATTTTCTGAAAGCAGGTAATTTGAAGAAAAATTGTTAGTTAACCTCTACCTATTTTCATCATTATGATAAAAATTCTTCTATATCATTATTTTTTAAGCTCTAATACAGGACTTCTTTCTTTAGCCAATCACAAATATATAAAACTCTTTTTCTCTCTCTATGATATGAAGGTATTAATGTGAACTCATAATGACACAACAAAATTATCTTTCCTATTGTTTCACAATTTTAATTAAGATATTTGAGTTCTCTGTAGATTTTGGTTATCAACCCTGTGTCAGATTCATAACATACAAATATCTCTTCCCATTCTGAAGGTTGTCTATTAGCTTTATGTGTCCTTAACTGTGCAGTGTTTCAACTTAATTGAGTCCCATTTGTTTATATTTGTTGTTGTTGTAATTGGCAATGAAGTCTTCTTCATGAAATTTTTCCCCAGGCTGACATCATCAAGAGTTTTTCCCATGATTTCTTCTAGAATTTTTATCATTCCATGTCTTAGATTTAAATCTTTTATCCATTGTGTGAGTTCAGTTTCAGTCTTTTACATGTGGTTATCCCATTTTTCCAACACCAGTTATTAAATAGGGATTCTTTTCCCCTGTGTATGCTTTTGTTTGGTTTAATGGAGATAAGATGGCAGTAAGAGACTGGTTTCATCTCTTGATTTTCTATTTGGTCCCATATGTCTATGTCTCTATTTTTGTGCCAATACCATCCTGTTTTGATTACTGTAGACTTATAACCTGAAATCTGGCAGAGTGATGCCTCTAGCTTTGTTTTTATTACCAAGAATTGCCTTGATTATATGGTTTTTTTCTGGTTCCATACAAAATGAAGAACTATTTTTTCTAGTTATTCAAAGTATGAAATTGGTATTTTGATGGGGATTGCATTGAATCTGTAGATTGCTTTGAGTAGTAGAGACATTTTAATAATGTTGAGTCTTCCCAGCCAAGAGCATGGTATGTTGTTCTATTTGTTAATGTCTTCTGCTATTTTATTTCTCAAGGTTTTGTAATTTTCTTTGTAGAGATACTTTACCTCTTTTCTTGGGTATGGTCCTAGGTATTTCATTTTCTTTGAAGCTACTATAAAGGGTATTGTTTCCTTGATTTGCTTTTCAACTTGGCTGTTATTGGTGTATACAAAGGGTGCTGATTTTTGGACAGTGATTTTATATTTTATATTTCTGGACTTAGATGTTACTGTATTTCTTGATCACTTCCAGAAGTCTTGTGGTTGAGTCTCTAGAGTTTTCTAAGTGTAAGATCATATCATTGGTAAAGAGCTAGAGTTTGATCTTTTCTGTTCCCATTTGGATACCCTAACATCCTTCTCTTGCCCAATTGCCTTAACTAGAACTTCCAGAACTATTTTGAATAGTAGTGGAAATAGTGGATATCTTTTTCTGGTTCCAGTTCTAAATTAAAAAGCTTTCAGTTTTATTCCATTCAATATGACATTGGCTATGGGTTTATTATAGATAGCTTCAATTAGTTTAAGAAATGTGCTGTCTATGCCTATATTCTTAAGCATTCTTGTTAGAAAAGGATGCTGAATTTTGTTAAATGCTTTTTCTGCATCTATTGAGAGGATCATATGGTCTTTGTTTTTGCTTCTATTTGTATGGTGAATTACATTTATAGATTTGCATATATTAACAAACCTTGCCTATTTGATCATCATATGTATATTTTTTAAATGTAGCTGCAATCTATTTGCTAGCATTTTATTGAGTATTTTTGCATCAATATTCATTAGTGAAATTGGTCTGTAGTTGTCATTTTTAGTTGAGTCCTTTCCTGGTTTTGTTATCAGAATGATATTTACTTTATAGAACATGTTGGGGAAGTTTCCTTCCTTCTCTGTGTTTCAGAATAGGTTCTATAGTATAAACACAAGGTCTTGTTTGAATGTTTGATAGAATTCTGGTGTGAAGTCATCTGGTCCAGGGCTTTTTGTTGTTGTTGGTGGGAGCTTTTTTATTATTTCTTCAGTTTCAGTGCTTCACATGGGTCTGATCAAGAACTTTATTTATTCTTGGTTAAATCTAGGATCTGGGGATCTGGTCAGATTACACTTATTGGTCTATTTCCTTCACATTCCAAATTTCTGGTAATAGAGAACTCAAATTAATCAACAAAAAAGAGCAAATAATACCATCTATCAATGGGCAAGAGACATGAACAGAACCTTCTTTGAAGACAGATGAATAACCAACAAACATATGAAAAAATTCTCATTGTCCCTAATTATTAGAGAAATGCAAATCAAAACCACCCTAAGATATCACCTAACGCCAGTGAGAATAGCCCACATCACAAAGTCCCAAAGCTGTTGATGCTGGTGCAGACATAGAGAGAAAGAAACACTTCTACACTGCTGGTGGGACTGCAAACTGATATAGCCTTTTGGCAAAGAAGTATGGAGAATCTTCAAAGAACTCAAAATAAACCTCCTATTTGATCCCACAATCCTATTACTAGGCATCTACACAAATGAAAAAAGATCATTTTTAACATAAAGACATTTGCACTAGGTTGTTTATTGCAGTTCAACTTACAATCACCAAGGTATGGAAACAACTTAAGTACACATGACCCCAGGAATTGATTAATAAACTGTGGTATATATACATAAAAGATGGAGACTTTACGTCTTTTGTTTTAACCTGGATGGATGTGAAACATATTCTTTTTAGTAAAGAATCACAAAAAGCAAGTATCCAATGTACTCAATGTTAACATGCAGTCAGTAGGTGAACTAATACATACTCACACAAGTGAAAAACTCAATTCAATTCATGTTGAGGGGGGATAGAGGAAGAGGGTCATTGGTGCTCTTCCACCTAATGGTCACAATGTCAGGGTATATGGCACACCTCCTGGGTGCAGGACACAACTACAATGGTAGTTGACTTTACTTAACAATTTTTTATACTCTCATATTAATCTGAAATTTAAAAAAATTTTGAAGAGTAAGTGTATCTACACATATATTGAATAGTATAAAGAATTTGCTTATTAGGGAATTAGTTTAGAAAGGTATGTACTTCTCCAGGCAAAAGCTTAATTTTGATGTAAGCATGATTGATATATCACATATAGCAATTCTGTATCATTTGGGGAGGATAGACATCACCAAAACATGTTCTCAAGCATCATGTGGTGCACGGAAATTACAGCTTGATTCAATTTTTTTAATTTCAGAAAATACTAAAGATTCTTGAAAACATAAATTTAAGAAATAATAAAAATGTGATTTCTTATTCTAAAAAGCAAATCCAAGAGATGAAAAGTGACTTTTCTTACCAAAATGTCAGCATAATCTTTTAACAATGTCAGCATATTGCAGGATCTTGTCATTTTTGTATATTTCCTTTCTCCTTGTGTAAGTTAAAAGTGACCAGTTGTAAGAAAGAAATGCACAGGAGATTATAGGGTTCTTCAGAAGAAATGTGAGTCTCCTTGTTTTCTTGAGTATTATCTACATCCTTTATGTATGAAGAATTGCACACCTAACCAAAAAATAATGTACTAGAAAATAAATATTTGAATGCCAATATACTTATGTACAAATATGTTTCTATTAATTTTCTTGTTAAAGTTATTATATAAGATGTACTGTAGAAATTTTTTCAGTTTTTAATTATGATTTTGCCAACTATTAGAAAATAATGAGGCAAAAAGTGGAAACCTAATAAACACATGTATACATGTATATGTAAAAATAAATAAATAAATAAATAAATTAAATAACTAAATAAATAAAAAATAAAAAATAAAATGGCTTCTAGGAACCCAAAGGCTGGGTAATGGACTTTGGTACTCTAAAATTTAATCTAGTTTATAAATAGAGAGCTTTGAGATAATTTAAAAATTCCATTTTTGACATCTTAACTCAGAATAGCCATAAAATTTATTAGAACTGTGCTAATGTAGAATTTTAGTCAAATATAAATTAAGATATAACCCATTTCAGAAAAGATATTTCAGTTAGGTAAGATATAACCCATCCCAGGAAAGATATTTCAGTTAAGTAACAAAACATAAATGGTAGCTTAAATTAAAAGTAGAATAAAAAATAAGAAACAGACAATATTGGGGAAATAAAGGAGCAACCAGAAGCAAGAGGTAAAATGTCCTACGTGTTAATTAAACTAGCTAGGTAACTAAAGTAGCTTTAAAACAAAACAAAACAAAACAAAATTCCCTTCTACCCACCCCCAAACCAAACATTTATATACAGCCACACAGGCAATTGTAAAATATATAAATTTATATCTAATTGTCCACAGTTAAATAATATTATTGGGTGTTGTAATATTATCACTTTAATAATATTTCTTTTCAAAAAGTATTTAGCTAAAGAATGGTATTGTAAAGTGCACTGCAAGGAGCTTCTGTATGTACATTCATCCATTCCAAGGAACCAACAGCCAGATTAAGATATAGGACATTTCCAAAATCTCCCTCTTGCCCTTCATAATTAATATCCCATGGTAACCATGATTCTATCAGAACAGGTTATTTTTGTCCATTCTTACACCTCATATATATAAATTTATACAGTATGCATTTTTGTGTGACCATCTTCGTTTTCCCATCTTTCTATCTGTAATAATTATACATGCTGTTGAGTGTTACAGTAGTTTATTCTTTATTTCTAAGTAGTACACCACAATTACACAAAACATGCTACCGGTAATGAGGAGTCCAAGTCTCTTCACATGCCCTCCATAATGTCTTTTGCCAGTTCTAACCGCTAAAGAAAAAGAAACGTTGGTGAGACCAAAAGTGGAAGATTCCCATCTTTTATGTAGTTGGATGGTGCAGTTTCTCTTTGTTCTCCACTTTTTAATTATGAATAAATAAAACACTGAGCTCAAATTTCAAAGCTACAGAAAGCCACTTCTTCCACCCATAATGGAATGGCAGTATTTGTCTACAGATAAACATAAATCAACTTTGACAGCCATGGACAAAAGAGAAGGAAGAAAAGAGGAATTTGGTGTTAAGAAAGCTATTTTAGATATTCTTCAGGCAGCAGGTCACATGCATTTGGGAACATGCAAGGAGGCAGTCACATATTGATGGATGTGATTTGAAAAGGATGTCCCTGAGGGTGTTATCCAAGCTAAGAACATGTCCTTGCTTTTCCAAACAGTTTTAACAATTTTTAAAACCTAAAATATGTGGAGCATATTCTCTGTGATTAACTCGTCATAGTTTATTTCTTAATTGTTTCTTATTGTTATCTTAATAACTTCAGCTCTCTCCTTTGCTAAGGGCCTAGATGATCATCATTTCACTATGATGTATGATTTGTGACTTAGCAAATAAAATTATATACTGTCCCATTCAGTGTCATATTTGAGGTATTTTATAGTTTCTTTTCTATACCAATTAATTAAATGTGCTTTGATTATAAACATATTTACAAACCTTAACAATTTAGAAAAATATTCAAAATACATTTATTTTATTCCTTAACACTTTTGTTTTACTGTGCTTTTTTAATTTTTCTAAAATGGGAAAATATTTTCTCAATGAAACATGTAATTTTACATTAATTTTTTTGTTTTTTGAGACTGGTTCTTACTCTGTCACCCTGGGTAGAGTGTCATGGTATCATTGTAGCTCACAGCAACCTCAAACTCCTGGGACCATGCAATCCTCACGCTTCAGCCTCCTGAGTATCTGGGACTATAGGTATGTGCCTCCACACCTGGCTAATTTTTCTATTTTAAGTAGAGACAAAGTCTTACTTTTGCTCAAGCTGGTCTTGAACTCCTGAACTCAAGCAATCCATCAACTTCAGTCTCCCAAAGTGCTAGGTGTGAGCCCCCATACCTGGCCTTATTTTTAAATTAATAACAGACATTTTAAATTATAAATATTCCATTTTGTTTCATTTATTTGTTAAATTACTTATTTGGTCTTATTTTACCTCCATCACCCACAAAATTCAGATTTGCCTCTTAACTTGTCATTTTTAGCTTCAGAAAATTATTTACATTTGTAGATAAGTCAGTTTTCAGTTAACACAACAAATATGCCATAAATTATATCTTATTAAGTTGATAAGGTATCTATAAATCATATATCATCATTCTTTAAGTTTTGTAAGTATTATTTCACTTTCTGTGTTATTAATATAAATAAATAAATGAAAATATTTGCTCAATTTGTAAATGCTTCTTTCTTCTATATAATTTTTTTATTCTAGTCAGAGTCAAGGCAAGTAAGTGTATTTTTGAGAAACATTTAAAATTATGGCTTTTAATTTTTTATTAATAATTTGATGATATCTCTATAATTATGTGCAAGTTATATGCTATGGTGTTATAATGCAAGATATCTTTGCCATAGAAAGTATCACAGCAAGCTTTATTTGCACAAAAATGAGTAAATTTATCTCATTCTTAAAATGCATGTTTCTATATCACAGAGCAAATTTGTTATTTTAAAACTAATTGCTATTAATCCATTTTAAATGATTCATAAACCTTAGACCATTCTATAATGATTACTTGTAAGCATGTAGTTATTATGCATTACTTAATGTATTGCTTTGCATTGGTGATCTGCTGTCAATGATTATCTCAAACTGGTGATGTCTTGGGATTACTAACCAAAATTTAGAAAAGGCATAGTCAATAACCAGATGCTAACTGTTTATAGTATGGTAAGCATAATTTTGTTCAAACTAATATTCTATGGTGACAGAAAAAGAAAATTGCTTGTTGTTGATAGAGTAAGCCCTACTTTCATTTACGTATTATCAAAATCTTTCATGATATCTCTTCTAAAAGATTAGGGAGATGTGCATCTTGTGACATAGTAGTGTACCCAATTAGCAAACCCCAAGGAATATGGATTAATGCATTCATAGTAATGCAAAGGGGAGAGGTCTCTTAAAGACTTGTGTAGAGTTGTCAACGTTTTTATAAACCACTTGGAAGATGAAAGAGAAGTCATGGTTATCAAATTTTAAGTGATTAGGAACTATAAAGGCTAAAATTAACATAAAAAATAAGACAAAAGAGAATGTCTATCACTATGATGGGCTAAAGTCAACATGAGATTTGACAGGTTTAAATTTAAAATACAGATTTCACACTAAAAGACATATAAAAGTAGCAGAGGAAAGCAGCTTGATTATGAATATATGTGTGTGTTTATGTGTATGATGATTAAAAAAACTAGTAGTTGTATTAACAAATGCATTTAGTATTAACTCAAAATTTCAGGTGATAGTTCAGGGCACCTGAAATCTTGATTTGCATTAATAGAAAAATAGTGTCCTGACCAAAGGAAATACCACTTCTTCTGCCCTCTCTCAAACTGTAACACAACATTATGTTCAAGTTTGGTGATTACATTTTGAGGTCAATATGACAAAATGGATAACTTTTCTATCAGTGATTCTTAATCTTTGAGAGATGACAATTCTTCATTTAGAAACATATAAGAAGTTATATATATTCCTTCAATAAAATGTGCTTATTAGATACACATGAAATTTTCTAGGCAATTTTGTAAGGTGTATAGCAATCCTTGAAACTGTCCATGAATTCCCTGCATGCAACTGGATTTCATCTCAAGAACTTCTGGTGAAAGACCAAATAGGGAGGTGGTGAGGGTTGTTGCTTTCCTAACTTATTTTTTTTAATAATTTTATTAAATCATAATTGTGTACATTGGTGCAATCATAGGGCAGAATGTGCTTCATATACAATCAGAAACATTTTGATCGTACTGTTAGAGATAGCCTTCATGCCATTTTCTTGATCACTATATAAAGACATTGATACTCTACATTTAACAAGTTTCACCAGTACCCTGCTAAGATGCACCGTAGGTGTGATCCCACTAATTGCCCTCCCTCCACGCACCCTTCCCCTTCTCCTCCCTCCTCTTCCCTTTTCCCTGTATTCTTGTGCTATAATTGGGTTTTAGCCTTCATATGAAAGCTATAAATTAGCTTCATATTAGGGCTGAGTACATTGGATACTTTTTCTTCCATTCTTGAGATACTTTGCTAAGAAAAATATGTTCCAGCTCCATCCGTGTAAACACAAAAGAGGTAAAGTCTCCATCTTTCTTTAAGGCTGCATAGTATTCCATGGTATACATGCAAAAATGGGAAGCAGTTCTTTTATATTACTTTACTCTATAATTATATAATTGATTTATTTT
>CAUYON010012793.1:0-62411 GCA_963573935.1 Arctocebus calabarensis
CTGATTCTGCCCCATATTTATTTTGCACCATGGCTTGGTGAGTAGGTAAGGATAAGTTGGGTTGGGGGTTCTAGGAGTAGTGATTGACCAGTCCTTCCTTTCCCTGTAAGCTAGGACTGGTGTTTGTACCTTTCCCCCTAGAGTTTTGCCAACCCATACTTTGCTACTGCCTGTGCAACTGGGGGCCTTCTTGATGTAGTGGGGTTAAGTGGCTCTGTCTTATTTTCAGCTGGTCTGTGTCTTACCCTAGAGAATCGGTTACTCTGTGTTGGATTCTGAGCTGTGGAGGAAAACCAGCAGTTAGGTCACCACGCCCCCCACAACAATTCCACAGCAATTGGAAAGGAAAATCAAACCTTCCCACTACCATACACCCAGTGTATAGCGTTGGAAAGTCCTCGGGCGATTGGCCCAGTTGAAGAGGTACCAATAAATTGTCCCAGCCAGTACCAACCTCAAATCAAAGAGTTGAAAAGTCTCTGATGACTAGATAGCAGAAGTCTTCTGGCAGCTTTAGTATAACTCTCTCCAGGGTTCTGTGAGCTCAGGAGGGCCCCCAGCCAGTAAATTAGCCTGGGAAAATTGATGCCTCTTTCCCCACCTTGCCCCTCTGTCACACCCAGTCTCTGGTAACCCTGCAGGGCTGTGATCCAGTTCCCTCCAATGAGCAGATGCTCTAGAGGTTTGTACCTGCCTAGGTCACACAGGGCTCTGTGGCTCCTCAGCCAGTCCACCAGTTATGTCAGTGTTGGCAGGGGGGGAGGTGAGGCCTGACAACCTGGGTACTTGATAGGGGCTGGGGCATTTCTCTCAGTTCCAGCCCTGTCCCTGATTGATGTAAAGTAGGTGAAAAAGCTGATAGAACAGAACAAGTTCGCAGAATTTCTGCCCTGTGAAAGAGACGCTGGGTCCTGACTCAGTCTGTGAGCTTCAGCCCTTTGTCTCAGCTGTCATCCCCTGAGGGCCAGGTGTGGCCAAAATTTAGCAAAGCTTTCTCAGTGATGGGCTTGTTGCCTCAGGGGACCACCTCCCCGCTTAGGCTGCCGGCCACCTCTCAGCTTACTCTCCTCTCACCACTCCCGAGCTGGGAAAACAGCACAGACCAGGGACAGCCTGCACCCTGTCCACACACCTCGAGAAAGTGTCCAAGAATCTGGACTCCGTGGGGGACAGACCTCCAGACCTCAGGGTGAGAGTGGAGGGGAGTGCCGGGAGTTCCAACTTGCAGGTAGAGAATATATAAAGTTTTATACAGTTTTATGCCTGGCAGGAGAGTGCTGTGGCACCCTAGTAGGGAAAGGAGGTCCAGTTTTTAGAGGATCTCTCCCGTGGGGTAGAGTGGGAGGACATCTGAACTCTGCTCGCTTGTTTGTATGGAGGTATGGAGTATACTGCGAGCTGTTCTCTTGGGGGAGGGGACTCCCGTCTGCTTGGTGATGTGGTCTGTATCTTTTATTTGTATCCTTGGGGTCGCAGGTCACTCCAGCAGGGTTGATGTGCGTTCCTTGACCTTGTTTCTTGGCTCAGCTCCAAACCGTTGGCTTTCTTGCTAAATTTCTGTCCTTTAACTCTCCTTCTGGATGGGAGTGTCTACAGAAAGCTGGCTACAGACCGCCATCTTGGTTCCTCCCAGAAGTCCTGACTTTTACCTGCTATAAGATCCTAAAGACGTGTGTAAGGGGGATCACACCTACGGTGCATCTTAGCAGGGTACTGGGGCAACTTATTAAATGTAGAGTATCAATGTCTTTATATAGTGATCAAGAAAATGCCATGAAGGCTATCTGTAACAGTACGGTCAAAACATTTCTGAATGTATATGAATCATGCCCTATGATTGCACCAATGTACAGAATTATGATTCAATAAAATTATAAAAAAAAAATTAAAAAAAATGGGTTGCAGAATAATGACTAATTTTACTTGGAAACAGTTTGCCAATCAAAATAGTCTTAGAGATTTGTGTAATCAATATGCCCAATGCTAAAAACATTGTAAAAATGGTATCTATCATGTTTATTATCCAGCTCCATCATATATGAGCCTCTAGGCATGCCTACAAAATCCTAATGCTGGAGAAAATAGAAACCATCATTCACTGAGGTCAATACTCTACAGTATGTGTTATAAAAGCAAGAAATAGGCTTGGCACCTGTAGCTCAAGTGGCTAAGGTGCCAGCCACATACACTAGAGCTAGAGGGTTTGAATCCAGCCCGGGCCTGCCAAACAACAATGAAAATTACAACCAAAAAACAGCCAGGGATTGTGGTGGGTGGCTGTAGTCCCAGCTACTTGGGAGGCTGAGGCAAGAGAATCACTTAAGCCCAGGAGTTGGAGGTTACTGTGAGGTGTGATGTGACAGCACTCTACATAGGGTGACAGCTTGGGGCTATGTCTCAGAAAAAAATAAAATAAAATAAAATAAAAGCAAGAAATATGTTCTTATCTCAGAATCAAGAGTTGCTTATAGGGCTGGAATTTTAAAAGGAAGAATTAAAGCAGAATTTAGCATTACTGAAAAGAGGCAAAGCATTTGGAGGCCCCTGAGAGAAGAACCAGGCATCTTTCAAATATTGCCTTGTGATGACCTAGACCCCAAGAAGACTTTTTAATCCTTGATTACCTCCTTCTCTCTTTTTCTTCTATGAGATCTCTTGTCCCACCTCTTTTCTTTTTATCTTTTACCACGTTTTCCATTTTGAAGATTTCTATTATTCACACTCTCTTTCAAAACATGGCTTTGCAGCTAAACATGTTCCGATTACTGCTTTCTCCTTGAGCCTGGGCTGATTTTAAAATATCTGTTAGTGTTAGTCTTGTAACCTGGAGACAAGTACAGTATGCATCTCAATTTGAGGACAACTTTATAACATTACTATACGGAAACAGATAAGGAATGATACATGGGCACATACATGGATTCAGTAATTAAGACAGACCCCAGTTTAAATGTTTACTGCACCTCTTCTCTCAAGGATTCTGGAAAGTACCTCCTTCTGCCCCCCAGTGTATCCAGAATATGTAACAATGAGGCATTGCTTTAAAAGCCACAGTTTCCTCTTTCTTTAGGTAGGGGAAAAATTGTCATAGGGTGTGATCTATGAAGCAATACGGTATTTCTTAACTTTGAGAATTGAAATGTGCATGCAATCTGGTTATGCAAAAGAAACAGATTAATCTATACTAATGTCATCATGGATGCTTAGTTTTCCAAAGGGCCTAAAGGCAGAGGTTTCTGGTTACATGATCACAAGCCTGCAATTCTAAGAGTATGTTTTCTCTGAAGTGACAATGTGATAGGTAATAAAAGTGATAGCCTCAGCATCAAGAGGGAATGCTTTTAGATTTGTAAAATATAGAGGATTAGATTAGATCATTCCAAGGTCTTTTTCGGCTGTAACATTTTATGTTGTGTATCAGTATGGCTGTATCCTCTTAGAAGTACTTACTTTCTCTCTCATTGTCCTTTTCATTTTTGAAAGAAAAAAAATCCTTATTTTGTAGAAGATCTTTGCGAAACCATCATATTATAAAATGGTATAAGTCCATCCCCTTCAATCTGTCCATTATACCTCTCTTAGAAGGAGAGTAGGAAGGTTAAATTGACTAAACCCTATAATTCTAAGCTCTCTTGGCTTAATATTCTTACACGGGGTTAAGACCTAAGAAAATCTACACAGATGCTCCCTCATCTTGTTTTTCCAAGAGGATTTTATTCTTGACCTTCAAGATTTGAAATAACTCAACAATGAAATCTTAAGAGTTTTGTAGTAACTGTTTCACTGTACCCCAGTTTTCCTCAGCACAGAGCCTTTATCAGAGCAGCCTCCAATGTCATGGTCAGCATCTTCACAGAAAAGCGTTTTGACTTTCACTTGAGACAGTGTATGGGGAGACATGAGATGGATTTATGCTTCAATATTATTAGATAAACTTCTGCCAGACATTTTTTTCTTAAGATTAAAACTATCCCAACACAGACGCTTGAGTTTTATTCACCTCCGAAGTCCCTTCTATAACCAGTTTATTGAGAAGAAGAATATATATATATGACTAAATTTATTCTTTTCTCTAATCACTATTTTCAATCATGTGCTGTCACATCTCCTTTCCCTGGTGAATAGTGAATCACTTAATGGATTTCTTGAAAGATGCCATTTACCTTCTGGTGGCTTTCAGTTACTTCAAGGCAAGCCCAGGTTAAAGCTTTACTCTCAGACTTGATTCGTAGCTCATTCCCCTCCCCCACCCCAAACGACTTTTAGCTGGGACAACTCAAGACAGAGGGAAGGAGCTTAGTCAGCTCTGAGACACGTTTTTTTTTTTTTAATTCCTCTTAAGGGGGTGCCACACTTTGGAGTTTTACTTTCGTATCTGTTCTCTGTAGTTGGGCAGTCATGTAGATTGTTACCAGTTGCTGTCTTTCTAAAAATATTTTAAAAGAGAAGAACTTGCAAGACTTTTAGGATTTGGGGATGGTTTTATGATTTTTTTCAAGCCCTGAAATTCTCTTTTCTAATGTAGTGTTCAGCTTGAATCTGGAGAAAAGAAAGTAATAACTGTGATCATATTTTTTTAAACATGACAATATCCTAGAGTTTTGGGGGTTTTCATAGAGAGTGGATTGAAAATTCTTAATTGAGTGAATCACCATTTGGATTCATGATTCACTTGTACTGTGGCTCAAAAGCAATAAAACTGAGAAAATATATTTCCAAATTTAGCAGCAATTTTAACAACACACAACATTTGTAAAGGGCATTTTCATTTCCAAAGTGCTTTTACCCATGTTTTCTCCCCAGAGGCTCACAAAACCCAGTGAGATTGGTATTATTATTAATCTTTTATAAGTGCGGAAATTGAAGTTAGATTGAAGTTCACTCAGCTGGTTCTGGGATAAGCTGGGGCACCATCATTCTGTATTAACTTGAATTCTCAAAAAGAGAGAATCGTAGATTGACGTCACCAAAATGGTGGAGTAGTAGCAAGCTGGCTTCACTCCCTGCAACAGAAAGCCAAAACTGAATATACAGCATTGAAATTATCTCAGAACCCAAATAGGAGGATGAGATAGTTTTCGTGGTTGCAGAGAAATAAAAAATAATTCTCTCCAGACAGTAGGAGAATCTTCTATCCGTGACACTCTCCCTCCCATCTTTCAGGCATCAAGCATACATAAAATCCACCACCACCACCACACACACAAACACACACACACACACACACACTCATGGTAGACAGCCAGCTTCTATACCATCTTCAGTTCCCTTGTGGAAGTCCTGTCCCCCAAAGAGAGGATTGTAAGGCAAAATCCTGCTAATAGGTTGATAATCACTGTTTTGATAAGTACTAAATATTAATTGATTCTTCTTAGATATTCCACCTCCATCACAATGATAATAAAAAACATTTAATAGTTTAGTAAGACAATAAAAAGAAGGTGAAATAAGATCAAGACCAATAGTGTTCATTTCTTATCATCTCTATCCATGTTTCAGAAGCAAGAAGAAAAAATATCATTGTAAGGCACAAATCTACTATCATGTAATGAGATAAGATAATCTCTCAAGAGTAAATTTTTTTAGAAGAAAGATTCCAGTGCCCTAAAAAGTAACCTCACATAAAAATTGGTGTTCAACTGTTCCACCATAAAAAAGATGGAGATTTTACATCTTTTGTATGTACCGGGATGGACTTGAAGAACATTCTTCTTAATAAAGTATCACAAAAATGGACAAGCAAGTATCCAATACACACAAAACTAATATGAGAACAACAACTACATGCCCAAAAGAGAAAAAAAAACAAACACAATTAAATTCAAATGTGGAGGAAGGAAAGAGGAGGGGAGAGGGGAATTGGTAAGTTCTTACCTAATGGGTACAATAGAAGGGTATACAGCACAATCCCCTAGTTGAAGGGCTCAACTACAACTTGAACTTTACCTAACAAATGCAAACAATACAATCTAATTATCTATATCATCGTATTAACCTGAAATAAAAAAAAAAACAGTATTCAGTAATTATTTTTTAAAAAGAGGGCAGTGTTTAGGGGAAGGTAATTTTTGGACTTAGATTCTAGCTTCTGGGACTTACTAGTTGAGATGTTTAATTGGGATGATAAAATGTTTACAGAGCTAGCCAGGTACAGTGGCTCATACTTGTAATATAGGAGAATCATTTAAAGCCAGAAGTTTGATACCAGTCTGGGCAACATTGCCAGATCCCATCACTATGAAAATAGAAAAAAAAAAATTACGAAAGCTTTTGTATTAAAATTAAGAAAATTTATGTCCCCTGCTTAATATACTATCAGGCACTCAGTAATTATTATATTTTTGTTTATATTATTAAATGAATGTCCAGTTCCCTGCTTTAGAGAATCTTTTTTCTAGAGTAGAAAATGTTAACCTTAAGATTTGTTCTTTCTTCTACTTGCTGTCATCCAATGTTTTTAAAATTAATGTACCAAAGAATTACTTGTTTAATGCTCATAAAACCAATTCTTAGGCTATTTACTTGGAAATGAATTTCATGGAGGGAAAAACATCAGGCAATAGGGCAGGAGGAGAATTTCCTCTATATAAGACATTAAGGAAGTGTTACAAGTATTGAACCAGCAGGTGCTTCAAATTAAGAAGTACATGCTTTTCAAATAGTGATGAGAGTCATTTGAAGCAGAACAGTGGAGACAAGTTCAATTTGTTAAACAATCTTAAGATGTAGAGATATGAGTAACACTTCAAACATATTCAGCCTCTGATTTCACACATGAAAGGAGTTTTATTCCAGTAACTATAGTTACCTTATATACTACTCAGATACTCACAAAGTGAAAGAGATGAGTAAAGAGTAAAGTTAAACTCTATTGAGATATATAATGCAGAGACTGATAACATGAAATTTCCTTTTACTTTGAAGATCTAAATTTGCATGGACACTGATTTAGTTGTTTCTGCATATGTATTTTACTGGTATCAGGACTATACCTTGACCAGGCAGATAATAATGTCTTATAATCCAAAATTGCAAAGCCTCCCATAGAAAAAGTATACTGACTCGTGGTAGGATAATGTGAATAAGTGGGGGAGTAGGGATGGGATAGAGGGAAAAATTAATTGAACATAGCATATATTAAGAAACAATATAAATTCCCATCTGCTTATGAGGAAGAGATACAATTATAATTAAAGATAAAAAACAAATCCAGGAACTCCTCCCCAGCATAAAGAAAGAAATGAATCCAAAAAGATGAATCACATTACTGCATGCTTAAAGCATCCTTCAGTGCAAACCTGTGCAGCTAGCTGGCTGAGGGTTCCAGAAGTCTGGCTATGGAATCTAGCCCATTCTTGTCCTCGTTATGGTTTAATATCACCAAGTTACTCCGCAGCAGACAACTGCTCTGGCTTAAATATTGGTGGGAGTTATTCTGGACTCCGTGGATAATTCTGAGACTCTTTCTGTTAGATGGTGCTCTGTTAGTCAATCGACTTAGGGAAGTTGATCTAAGAGAACACTCAGGTCAGAAGGGCACACCTTCTTCTACCTCTGCTTCTCAAGGTGGACCCCTCCCATTTTTGTAGAAATAAGAATCTTAGAAAGGCCCTTAAAATTAGCTAAAACTCTCACTGATATTTCTTAGTTAACTATCCTATTCTCTACAATGTCTATTTTTTATTTAAAAATTGCCAAATGAAATCATTTATAGTAATAAGACAAAGAGTATAAGAAAGTTTCTAAAGAAAAAGAATAATCTCTTACTTCACATCATACTACCATCTACTGCTTCCTGATAAAGCTCTTTAAATGTTTTTACTTTTAGTTCTAGAAAGGATCTTTCTAATTTTAAATAGTATTCTTGATTTATCAAATTAAGACGATTTTATCGAATATGAGAATTCATTCACTATATACTGCCCCTCACCTGTTTGATAGTTATG
Organism: Arctocebus calabarensis; assembly: GCA_963573935.1. Taxonomy (NCBI): domain Eukaryota; kingdom Metazoa; phylum Chordata; class Mammalia; order Primates; family Lorisidae; genus Arctocebus; species Arctocebus calabarensis. The sequence continues at coordinate 7,947 of CAUYON010012793.1, forward strand.
TTATGATACTTAGTTTTTCTCTGGGTTATTTCTCTAACTTCAAAGAACATATTTATATTTGTAGTCTTATTCTATTAGCAATAAGAGACTCTTTAGTTTGAATTTCAACCTTTATGTAAGATAACAATAATATGCTCCTGGCTCAGTGCCTGTGGCTCAACGTACACCTGAGCTGGTGGGTTCGAATCCAGCCTGGGCCCGCCAAACAACAATGATGGCTTCAACCAAGAAATGGCCAGGCATTGTGGCGGGCGCCTGTAGTCCCAGCTACTTGGGAGGCAGAGGCAGGAGACTCGCTTGAGCTCAGGAATTGGAGGTTGCTGTGAGCTGTGATGCCATAGCACTCTATCCAGGGTGACAGCTTGAGGCTCCATCTCAAAAAAACAAACAAACCAAAAAAAAAAAAACAATAATATGCTCCTGAAAAAAGAAAATATAGCAACAGAATACAAGTTAAACAAAAATAAGACAAATGGAAAGATGACAGATTTACTCTCAATTCAAAAATAATCCCATTAAATGTAAATTGTCTGAATATTGCAATTAAAAAACAGAAATTGTCAAGTAAAAAAATCAAGACCCAACTGTATACTGTCTACCAAAAACTCACTTTAATTTGAAGCTTTTTTCTCAGCTTTATCGAGATATAACAGATGAGTAAAAATTTGTGTATATGTGAGGTATACAGTGTGATGATTTGATTGTGAAATAATTACCACAAATTAATTAACACATCCATTACCTCGCATAGTTACCAGTGTGGATGTGGTGGAGATGAGGGCACTCGAGTTCGACTCTCTGACCAAATTTCAAGCATATAAGGTAATATTATGAACCATAGTTACTATGCTGTAAATTACATGCCCAGAACTTATTCATCTTATAAGTGAGTACATACCTATGACAAACGTCTTCCCATGTCTGCCACTCTCCAGCTCCTGGCAACTGCTGATCTACTGTCTGCTTCTTTGAGTTCAACCCTTTATATCTGACACCTATTAGGATGATTTTATCAAAAAGACAAGAGCTAACAAGTGTGGGTGAGGAAGTGGAAAAAAAGAACCCTTTATACACTGTTTGTGAGACTTGAAATTGTCACAGCCATTATGAAAAACAGTATGGGAGTTCCTCAAAAATTAAAGAAAAGAATTACCAGGCGGTGCCTCTGACTCAGTGAGTAGCGTGCCAGCCCCATATACTGAGGGTAGTGGGTTTGAACCCGGCCCCAGCCAAACTGCAATGACAAAAAAAAAATAGCCAGGCGGGCGTTGTGGCAGGTGCCTGTAGTCCCAGCTACTCTGGAGGCTGAGACAAGAAAATCACGAAAGCCCAAAGAGCTGGAGGTTCCAGTGAGCTGTGACGCTGTGGTACTCTACCAAGGGCAACAAAGTGAGACTTTGTCTCTGGAAAAAAAAAAAAAAAAGAAAAGAAAAGAATTACCATACCATCCAGAAACTCACCTTAAATATAAAAATACAAAAATACATCCTTTTTAAAAGGATGAAAAAAGATATGATAACACTGATCAAGAGAAATCTGGAGTGGTTATATTTATTTCAGACGAAGCAGATTTCAGAGACAAGCATATTACCAGGGATAAAGAGGCCAATTTCATAATGATAAAGGAATAAACTAATCAAGGAACATAATAGTTCTAAATAACTGTAGATCTATAATAGAGCTTCAAAATACATGAAGCAAAAATTGATAGAACTCTAAGAAGGAATAAATATATACAATTATAGTCAGACTTCAATATATCACTCTCAAGTACAGATAGAACAAGAAGACAAAAAATCTACAAGGATATGGATGATATAACCTGATCACCAACCTGACCTAATTGACATTTAAAGACCAAACACTAAACAACAGCAACAAGTGCTCATTTCAAACATTTAGCCAGATAGATCATATTCCTGACCATAAAACATGTGTTAATAAACTTAAAAGGATTTAAACTGTACATAGTATGTCATCTGACCACAATGGAATTAAATGACAAATCAGTAAAGAAAGGTATCTGGAAAAATCCCCAAATATTTTGAAACTAAATACAGTAGAACCTCCATAGTTGACTGCCTCCCTATATCTACTACTGTCTTAAGTTGACCCAATTTTCATAGATTGAGCATAAACCTCATATACATATAAATACAGTAGGCCTAGTTTCTTCTGCTTACCACCTCTGTGTGTTGACCCGTTTGTTGCAGTCCCTTGGGTGGTCAACTTACAGAGGTTTTACTATATATTCGCTTGCTGGAGCTACTCTAATAGAGAACCACAAAATGCATGACTTAAACAGAAATTTATTGCCTCACAGTTCTAGAGGTTAGAAGTCCTAAATCAAGGAGTTGGTGGGCTTGGTTCCTTCTGATGGTCACGAACGAGAATCTGTTCTGCCTCTCTCCTGGCTTTTGGTGGTTTTCCAGTAATCTTTTGCATTCCTTGGCTTATGGAAGCATAACTTCAATATTTACATGGAATTCTTTTTGTATGTATGTGTCTCTATTTACAGATTTGCCCTTTTTATAAGGATATAAACTATAAGGCCACCAGCCACACTGAAGTAAGGCCCACTCTAAATCACTTCATCTTACTGTGATCATCTGCAAAGACCCTATTTCGAAGTAAGGTCACATTCACATGTTCTGGGGGTTGGAGTTTCAACATCTTTGGGGGGAGATACAATTCCCCCCAATGAAGTATGACAACAACATACTTCTAAATAATCCACAGGTCAAGGAAGAAATCATCAAGTATTTGGAACTGAATGAAAATACTAAACTTCGTGGAATGTGCTAAAGCAATAGTTGGAAACTTTTAGCACTAAGCATCTATATTGGAAAAAAAGAAAGATCTTAGCTTCTATCTTAAGAAACTAGAAAAAGGGCTCAGCGCCTGTGGCTCAAGTGGCTAAGGCACCAGTCACATACATCTGAGCTGGCGGGTTCGAATCCAGCCCAGGCCCACCAAACAACAATGATGGCTACAACCAAAAATTAGCCGGGCGTTGTGGCAGGCACCTGTGGTCCCAGCTACTTGGGAGGTGGAGGTAGGAGACTCGCTTGAGCCCAGGAGTTGGAGGTTGCTGTGAGCTGTGATGCCACAGCACTCTACCCAGGGCAACAGCTTAAGGCTCTTCCCCCCACTAAATAAAAAGAAATTAGAAAAAGAAGCGCAAATAAAAGCCAAAGCATACAGAGGAAAGGAAATAATAAAGATGAGCAGAAAACAATAAAATATACAACAGAAAACAGAGAAGCCAAAAACTTGTTACTTGAGAAGATCAGTAACATTGATAAACACCTAGCCAGACTAATCAGAAAAAAAAAAAAGACATAAATTACCAATATCAAGAATGAAAGGTGATATCACTATATGGTCCACAGAGATTAAAAGATAATAATGGAATATTATGAAAAACTTTGCCAATACATTTTTCTATAACTTAAATGAAATAGACAAATCCTTTGAAAAATGCAAACTTACAAAGCCCACTCAAGAAGACTTAGGTATCCTTAGTAGCCACATATCTGTAATGTATTAATGTATATTATGGAAATTAATTTTTTAAACCTTATACCTGCCTGATTTTCATTCTTTTATAGTTATCCCATTGTTGTTGTTTTTTTCCCCTGCTTTCTAGAGTTTTCCAGATTCTCTTCTTTATTCTTGGTAGTGAATAACTATTTTCTTTCTCACCATCTATTTCTCATGGTCTACCTTTCAAACAATCTTCCATTTCCATTGGCAATCCATAGTTTGAAGGAGCAAACATGCCAGTTAGAACTTTCCATCTTTTTGGCTATGGTTATCTGTCCATGGGTGATAACTGACCTATGCCTGTTCAATCTTGATGAATCTCCAAACTTTTCTGAAAACCCTGAAACACAAACCTTTTCTCCCATAGAGTCTGTGGCATGCAAATGTAAAACCTGGAACTCATGTTACTGTTTTTCTACTATTGGTAAATTCTATCTGGAAAGAATTCTGACTACTGAAGAAAGGAAAGGGCTGAGGGAATGACAAAGAGATGGATCCAAAACCCTACCCAAACCACACGTAAAGCACGACATTCAGTCAGAATGTCTATCTCCACAACAGACTCATCAGATAACTTTCCCTCAATTTCAAAGACTGCCAATCACACAATTTGCAAACCAAATTTATAATGGCAAAATGTCTCTTCTGCCCTTAGCCTCGGGTCTCTCCTTTGTTCTGAATTCCAGATCTCTCTTCATTAGCATTCGAACTTACTTAAGGTCTGCTCAATTAAAAATCCTTCACTCTGATTTTTGCATCAAACTGTTGCTTGATTTTTCTCTCCTTTCTCATCCAAATTTCTCAAAAAGAAGCTCAATATTTACCATTTCCATCTCTTCACTTTTCTCTCACATTTCACATTTCACATTCCACATTCTGATTCAACATCATCCATATGATTAAAATTGATTTTACCAAGATCATAGGTAACTTCCATGCTGCTAATCCAATGGTCTTCTCAGACTTCTGACAAAGTGTCACCACCTGCTTTTTTTTTCTTTTTAATATGGGGTCTCACTCTTGCTCAGGCTGGTCTCAAACTCCTGAGCTCAAGCAACCCACCTGCCTTGGCCTCTCAGAGTGCTAGGTTTACAGGTGTGAACCACCGTTCCTGGCCTCACCACCTACTTTTGACACTATTGTCCTCTCTCTGTTTTGAAATACTATCTTTGTTTTATATACATTACACCTCTCTGGTCACCCTTTAAACCCCTCTCCTTTTAAGCAACTCTTTAAAATATTAGAGTTCTTCAGAGACTGGCCCTGAGACCTCTTCCTAGTCCTTATTCTTTCTAGATGACCTCACCAACTGTCATGATTTATTGTCTGTGTGTGAATGACTTCAAACTGGTCATCTCTCCTGAACTCTAGATAAATATATTATCTCACAGGCATATTCAACTAATTGTGTTTAAACTTGAATTTATCATTTTATCTTCCTACATCTGGTTCTCTTTTGGTGTTTCTTGTCTTAGTAGGTGTTCTCTAAAATCTTCCCTAGTATTAAAGGCAGAACTCCTGAGAGTCGAAATTTGATGACTCCCTCACCCCTAATCAAGCCCTATAATAGGAGTAAGAGAATGAAAGAATCATACCATTGGAGGTTGTGAACTTAGAGAGGAACTTCAGATTCAAAAAATTTAGCAGTTTTGTTTTAAACAGTGATAAGGCTCATAGAACGATTCAGTAGATAAGGGAAGTGAAGGCCACTGGGGTGAGATGGTTAAGGCAACTATGAAATGAACATGTTAGAAGCGTCTGTATCTTTCTAGGGAAAAAAAAAACTATCTGCATATATTTAATCAAACAACACACATGAGATTTTCTTAATTAACATTCCCTTGGCTCACAATGTTTTGCTAGGAGTTAGTGGACATATATTTCTAAATGATTTCCAGCAGCATACAAACAAATCCTAAGACAAATAGTGACATTCTTTACTGTTTGGCATTAAGCTGCACACTCCCCATTTCCAATTAGGAGAAAGTAATTTCTTTCTCCTAACCTTGCCCTTTGAAGATAGAAGTAATTTAAAGCTCTGGTCTCTTAGCAACCATAGCTGACTCACACACATAGTGTAGATAGTAGATGTGCTTTTCTGAAAAGATTTGAAGTTACTATGTAAGCTTCCCAGAGCATGTTTTTAAAATGTACTTAAATGGCATACAGCAAGCTATTTTAACAGAGATAAGAGTAATTTCATCTCGGTCATCACACGCCATTCATAGTCTTTATGACAATTAAATCCATTCCAAGTTTCTTGACTGCCTACCCTTAGTTAGCTTCAGTAGTAAAACAAAGATTTGCTTGCTTTAATTCAGATATTTTCACTCTAATTTACTCCTATATGCTACTCACAATAAAATTTTAGTAAATTGTAATTCATTAGAACACTATTCTTCTAGCCATTATACTAGTTGATATACAAGTACATTCCGATTAAAGGCCTACTCACTTATTTAGGAACCAATTTCTAAACTTTTTAACTCAAAAGTCACTGCCTTCACTAAAAATCTCTTCATAGCCAAGGTTACAAATTCAAGTAGTAAAGGAAGATGTCAAAAATGGCACAGTAAGCTGTTTGCAGGAAATTTAGTTTGGGCCAAGTGTTTTTGTTGTTGTGGCTTTTCTTCCTTTTTACAGGCCAGAAATACAAATTCATGTAATTACTTTCAACATACATCAGTGAGAGGAAGGTCAAAAGTTCTCAAGTTTGATTTTTTTGTGTTTACCCCATAGGCTCTAATACTTAGTTAGGAGCTTTCAAAATGATTGAATTTGATTTCTTTTATTTTCCTCCAAATAACAAATGATATAAGTGCTTGGTCAGTAGTTTAAAGAAACCAATAGAAACATCTTACAGGTGATGTGGAAAAAGCACCAAGAACTGGAGAGAAAAGTCAAGCAATTTTTCAAACAAGCTTAAGGATAGAACTCAAAACTAAAAAGGAAATTCATTAGAAAACAAATTTCCTCTCCAATGTTAAAGGCTTCTAGGATCATTTGTACCTTTCTGTCACCTACTTTTCTGTTTCTTTCATCTGTATTTCCAATAATATTCCTTGTTGATAACTCTAACTAAATAAAAGCTGTGAAACACACTTAGTCTACCTTTGTTCACTTTGGTTCACTTGGTTTAAATTATGAACCATCTCTAACACAGGCCCAGGTATACTGTAGGTACATTATACAGGTTAGATGTTTTACTCTTCAAATTTCATGTTGAAATTTGATCCCCAGTGTCAGAAGCGGAGCCTAATGAGAGGTTTGGGGGTTCCAGGAAGGTGCATCCCTCATAAATAGATTAATGCCCTCTCTCAGGGCTCAGGGAATTTTCACCCTATTTGTCCCTAAGAGAGAGAGAGCTGTTTAAAAAAAAGTCTGGGACCTCCCTACACCCTATTGCTTCCTCTCTCACCATGTGATCTCTGTACATGCTGTTTTCACTTCACCTTCCAACAGAAGTAGAAGCAGTCTGACGCCCTCACCAGATCCCACTACCCAATCTTGAACTTTCCAACCCTAAAAACCATGAGCTATGTACACCTTTTTCTTTATAAATTACCCAGCTTCAGGTATTCCTTTATTGCAACACAAAATGGACTGCTAAGACAGCACTCACTAAATATTTATGCCATAAACAGCTTGGCACCTGTAGCTCAAGGGCTAAGGTTCCAGCTATATACACCTGAGCTGGCGGGTTAGAATTCAGCCCAAACCTGTCAAACAATAATGACAGCTGCAACCAAAAAATAGCCGGGCATTGTGGCAGGCACCTGTAGTCCCAGCTACTTGGGAGGCAGAGGCAGGAGACTCACTTTAGCCCAGGAGTTGGAAGTTGCTGTGAGCTGTGATGCTTTGGCACTCTACCCAGGGTAACAGCTTGAGGCTCTGTCTCAATAAATAAATAAATAAATAAATAAATAAATAAATAAATAAATAAATAAATATTTATGCCATAAATGAACTCATCTTTCTGAAATACTAGTGAAATAAGTACCTGTGATCTATCATCTTGTGAGATAATATTTTGTCTCAAGATGGTCATAAAACATAAATACATAGCAAATTATTAAAAAACACAAACACACATATGTCTTCCCTCCATGTCAAAACATGAAATCACATCTTCCCCCAGAAGCCCTTCACCTGTCTCTTCCTGATTATAATCCCAACCTACCCCTTACCGTGACCACTATCCTGACTTTCATACTGCCAATAATTTTTAATATGGCCTATTTTTGAAATATTTGTCAATAGGATCATACGGTATTAGCCTTGCTTCTTTAGCTCAGTCTTTTGTGCTTAAGATTTATCCTTCTCTTGTATGGAACTGTCATCCATTCTTTTCTCTCTCTCCACTATATTATGGCTTGGACCTACCTCTATTTGTTTATCAGTTTTACTATTGAGTTGCTCCTGCTTGGAACTTCTACTAACAAGGCACTATTGTGAACATTGTAGGGCATGTTTCCCAGTGCATGTAAACATATATTTCTGGGGGGTAATAGAGACCCAGAAAGGGAATTTCTAGGTCATATATTATGCACATTTTAAGCTTTACTATCAGACATTATTCTAAAGTAATTTTACAGTATATTCTCTCATCAGTAGTCCATGAGAGCTCTCATTCTTCCACATCCTTGTTAGTATTTGGCAATTTCATTTATTTTTTAAAATTGACTATTTTCATACATGTACATTATCAGATATTTTATTTTGTCCACTCTGATTGGTATGTGGTGACATCCCATTGTGCTTTTAATTTGCATTTTCCTAGTTACCAATGAGATTGAGCGCATTTCCATATATTATGTCCTCTATTGGGATATGTCTGTTCAAGTAGATTTTTTATTTTTCCCTTGCATTATCTTTTTCTTATTAATTTGCAAAAGGTCTTTATATATTCAATAGGGAGGTTGATTTTAATTATCTAGTTCAACCTCTTCAGAAGCTAGAGCACTAATGTGTGTATATTTTATATGTTCATACTTTATGGTCTCCATTTCCTTGGTGATTCATAGTAACTGGGCTACCTGTAAAACTGAAAAGATTAAAGTAATTCACTAAAAATCCATTTAATCTTTAATGCACCTGTTATTTTAATTTATATACAGTTCTATTGTCAACATTTTCTCTCTCTTTTTCATTACATGTGGTAAGTTTACCCAGCAACCATGTTATCACTTGGAAATCTCTATCAATCAGTTTATCTTATCTTTCCCAAGTAGAAAGACAAGTTAAATTATGTTCTTCTATATAACAAAGTTTACAATATGTGTAATATTACGTTAAAAGAGACAATACTCTAAAATGATTAGCATATAAGAACTCAATAATATTAGTTATTAGACTCTATTTTCAAAACAGTGTTAATATTACTTCCCTGAATCCCAATTCCTTAAATATAATCTATATACCTTGTTAAAAGTATAGGAACCAGATCTTTGATTAACCAGAATATTTTATTTTATTCTCTTTAAAAAATCAATAAAAGCAAAATCCTAGTCATTCATATTTGATTTATAAAAATCCATTTTAATACATCTTCTACTATCTTTTATTTTTGAAAAAACTCTGTTTTTCCTCTGTCGGAGGCCTATCTCAGAGGAAGCATTCATCTGAGAACAATAGCAATCCTCTAGAGGACTTAGTTTAATATGGAACCCTGCCTCCTGTGGCTATAAAACAAATTGCAAAAGGATAGGCACACAAATGAAAACATAACTCAAATCTCAGTAAGTTATCAATTTCTTATTATTTTACAACTTACTGGGCAAAAACTTAAAAGACTTTTAAAAAAGTTTTAATAGTTAGCTGTAGAAGGAAATTCCTGGCAATCATCCCTAAAGATAAAGAATTCTAATGAAAAAGAATATTTCATATAGTGATCAAGAAAATGCCATGAAGGCTATCTCTAACAGTACGATCAAAATATTTCTGATTGTATATGAAGCACATTCTGCCCTATGATTGCACCAATGTACACAATTATGATTTAATAAAATTATTTAAAAAAAACAATTCATTTTTGTCACCCAGATCTGTAGAAGGACAGAGTTCAGTAGTTTAGGAACAACGGAAGAGAAACTCCCTAGTTAGACAAGAAGTGTCGCATTTTCCTCTAGGATTCCAAAGTCGTTTAAAAATTCAGAAATTTTTAAGAAATAAGAATAATTACATATTTAATAGTAATAACTGTTACTAAAACAGTAATAGACTGTTTTAGCTACTTGTGTTGCTTTTTGTTTGTTTGTTTTTCCTGACTGAGGCATTTTTGTTTTTGTTGATTTAGTTCATTTCGTCTTTTTGTCACGTCTGGTCCAGATGGAATACACATGAAATGGAAAAACTCAAGACTGTCCCCTCCTCACCCTCCAGTCCTTCACCTTATTATGTAACCACTAGTAACAATTTTGATAAACTTTTTTTTTAAAAACACAGGGACCTTACTCTATAATTATTTTGCAATTTTCTTTTTCACTTACTGTATCTTCGATGTCACTCTCCGTCAGTAGTCCTCACCTGGGAGTAATTTGGGCAAAGTCTGGAGACATTTTTCTTTGTCATGACTGGTGGAGGGAGGAGGGTTACTGTCAGCCCCTAGTGAGGAGAAAGTGGGGGTTCCGCAAAGCACCTATAGTGCACGGGACAAGCTCCCACCACAAAAATTTTGGGACAGTGGTCCCAAATGTCCATAGGGCTGCGTGGAGAAACCCCCAGCTCTAGATCAATGGATGTAAATCAAATTCATTATTCTTAAAAGCTTTGTAACTCTTTGTAGTATGGATAAACAATAATTTATTCAACTGTTTTTCTTTGATGATAGCTTCTTATTTAGTACCGTTTATATATTTAATAGTAAGAAACCAAATGTTCCACTTTAGTTATTTACAATTCATTCTGCTCCTTTAAAGAGCAAAAATAAGCCTTATCAGAAGGACTCAAAAGAGGAACGGTTAAGAATTCATAGGCTTGTGTATAAAATTAGATTCTGGGTCACTGTGAGTCAAGAGAATTTGGTTTCAGTAAAATCACAGACTCACTCTAAATGATGTGCCTTAAAGTAAGTCATTTGAAAAGCATGTCTTCATTTTTTGATTCTTTGGAATTAAAAAAGAAAGAAAGAAAGAAAGAAAGAAGCAGCAGTAACAACTCTAAAACCTTCTTGTATGATTACCCAAACCAGAGAGGGCTAGTTTTGAAGTAGCTGTGATACAGAAAAAGGTATTTCTTATGACCTCTATCTTCTCTCTCTCATATGTGTATATATATATTTGGAAAGTGGGAGAGAGAGTGTACTGGGAGCATAGCCATCAAGTTCGTATGCAATTTAATATAGTTGTCTATTTTAAACTGCACATGAACTTGATGGCCACCCTGTATATATTTCTAAAAATCCATTAGTACATTAAATCATGGTGGATTGAACAAAAGAAAACAAAGTAGGTTTTAATGAAGAAAGTGATATCCAGTCCAAAAGACTTGGAATGACTTCCAGATGCCATTGACAATGTAATTCAGAATCAGCATGACCCTCTGGTTAACCACAGAGGATTTGACAGAAAGGGTACCCTAAAGCAAACAGATGTTTGCTCTGTGAAACTAAAGCTCTGTGTTTCTCTAGCCCATCCTCTCTACACATCCTGCGTATTCCTGGAAGGATAAAATAAAGACCTGATTCTCCTTCCCTCATAGAGCTCACCAAAGGATAATGGGAACAGAGCCGTGTGTGTGTGAGAGGGATGGCCGAGCAGTGAGTGAGCTGAAAGGGTTGGGTCTCCGCGTGAACCCTTTCCCTGCTAGCGGTTTTCACAATAAGAAGCAAGAGTGGGGAATTATCTCTCCTTTTGCTAATAGCTCTCTTTTTTTATTTTTAAGTCATTAGTGAAAGTTCTATAGTGGAATAGTATGGGCTGTACATTTGGGTTGGCGTTTCTGACTGTTCAGTTTTTTGGCATGAATGGTTAATGTTCAATTAATGTAATAGAGACCATCATTGTGCAATAGATGACTTACAAAATGGCAACAGGTCCAGCCTAACTAAGGAGCTGCTAACCTCATCAGTTTGTATCTGGGAAGACTGAAACCCTTTCCTCTTCGTGTTTGCCTTCCTAGGATCAGAGCCACAGCCAGGTGTCCCAGTACCGTCAGGACCCCTCCTTGATCATGAGATCTATTGTCCACATGACGGACGCTGCTCGCTCCGGGATCATGCCACCTGCCCAGCTCACCACCATCAACCAGTCTCAGCTCAGTGCCCAGTTAGGGTTGAATTTGGGAGGTGCCAGTATGCCTCACACGTCTCCTTCTCCTCCAGCAAGCAAATCGGCCACACCTTCACCTTCCAGTTCCATCAACGAAGAGGATGCGGATGACGCCAGCAGAGTAAGTTAGACCAGCCCTGAGCACGTGACCGACAGGAGACCAGGGCATCACCCAGGCTCGTGTCTGTGAATTTCCTTCATGGTGTTACCTTCTCTCTCTTCATGGATTTGGAGTCATATTTAAGTTCATGATTTTTTTTTTCTTCTAGTCTTTCACTTAATTATTTTCTGTAGAAAGTGTTTTTAATCGGAAATTAGGAGATCTGGCTTCGCCTACCTGGTTTAAGACATTTCATTTAAACTCTTATAAGGTTTAATTTTTCCAATCTACAAAATGAGGGCTTGCACTCCCTTTGCAGAAATTTCCAGAAATTCTAGACTTTCCAGAAATCCTAAGCAGTTTTGGCTCTAAGTCAAGGTTCACGTGGAACACCTGTCGTCTAACGCGTTGGCCAATCTGCTCCCACACTTGACAGCTTCGCGCCTTCAATCAGATTTCTCAGGGAGGAAATGCTCATCTTTTCCATTTTTGCTTTTGTCGTGGAGAAATATATAATTTGAAAATAGGCCTAGTTTGCAATAAAAACTGAGTTCCAGGTATGACTTTTCTGAATACTTGGAATAAAGAATGGAAAACAGTACTGTGATGGTCCACATTACTCATGACTTTGTCTGTGGCGTGTTTGCACCTGCTCTGTGCCGGGCATTTGGCTCAGTTCTCATAAAGACGTATGAGAGGGTTCCTACTCATGGGATCCACACAGGGATGAGCAGCATGTTGAAAACCAGCTGCAGATATGATGAGTGATGGAATTGATGTATCTGGTGTGCTGAATTACAGTCGATGCTGCTGGGGGTGGTGATGTGAGGAGGACTTCAGTGAGAAGGGGATATTTAATTTAATTTACTTTATTTATTTATTTATTTTTGAGACAGAGCCTCAAGCTGTCACCCTGGATAGAGTGCTGTGGCATCACAGCTCACAGCAACCTCCAATTCCTGGGCTCAAGCGAGTCTCCTGCCTCCGCCTCCCAAGTAGCTGAGACCACAGGTGCCTGCCACAACGCCCGGCCATTTTTTGGGTGCAGCCGTCATTGTTGTTTGGCGGCCCCTGGGGCTGGATTCGAACCCGCCAGCTCAGGTGTACGTGGCTGACGCCTTAGCCCGTTGAGCCACAATGAGAAGGGGATATTTTAATTAGGTCTGAATGGATACAGAAAAGTTTATGAGACAGACGATAGAGGCCAGCGTCTTTGTGGGAGGAAGGACAAGGAGAAATGTCTACTTTGGTCTGGGAAAGGCATAAAGGGAAGCTGGAGAAAGAAATGGCTTTATTGTCATGTCTTCTTTTTCTCTTGGTTTTGAGAGCTGATTAATTATTTGCACAGTGGATTGGTGTAAGTAATCTATGCCTTAGAAAGATAACTTGAGCTATATATAGAATTGCCTAACAAAGACCGGGACCAAAGTTAAGGAAGTTATTGGGAGACATTTTTGTTAGGTCTCCTTTAATCAAAGGGGGGGACAGACAGGAGGTAGCGGGCACCTAGGAGGGAGAACTATGAAGATTTGGTGATCCACTGGGGTTTGGAGGGGTAAGAGATGAATTTGGTTTTAGTTTGAGAGCCAGACAGCATATCAGGACATGAAAGGATCAAGCCAGAAGGAGAGGAATGTTCTGTGTTTCTCTGTGGGGGAGATGAGAGCTTGGCATGTTACTGGGTGAGTGTACAGTCTACAAATCAGTTCACTGAGGCCAGAACTACTAACAACACCATCATCAGCCGTAGATGTGAGGACGTGAATTAATTAGTATTTAGATTAGAGAACGTAGGAGCAAGTCAAAGACAGAGCTCTTAGCCTCACTTATTTTTTTTCTTTTGTGACAAAGTCTCACTCTATCACCCTCTGTAGAGTGCTGCAGCATCACAGCTCACAGCAACCTCCAACTCTTGAGCTTAAGTGATTCTCTTGCCTCAGCCTCCCAAGTAGCTGGCACTCGCCAGTAGTACAGGCACCCGCCACAATGCCCAGCCATTTTTTTGTTTCAGTTGTCATTGTTGTTTAGTAGGGCTGGGTTTGAACCTGCCAGCCTGAGTGTATGTGGCTGGCACTGTCACCACTGTGCTATGGGTACAGAGCCACCTCACTTATGTTTAAATAGCAAACAGAAAGAGAGGGTGAGAGAAGAGGGAGAGTGATGGAGAGGGAGGTTTTGAATAAAGTTGTGGGAATCAAAGGGATTTCAAGGGGGAGTGTTTGGTCTGTAGCCTCAAATTAGCACCCCAGTGAGCACAGAGATGGTATATGTACTAACAATCTCTCTCTCACTCATAGGACATAGTGAGAAATAATGGTGAAGGGAACTTGAAGGGCATGAAGAGGGTTAGGTTGGGTTGGGGCTGGACAGAATAATTCCCGGGGCCCCCTTTCCCTCCCCCCATGTGCCGCTGATCTGCAAACTTGCCTGTGTGCCACGCTGAAATTGTCACATCGAAAGCGAACCTTTTACTTGATTCCCAACTTTTTCCATTTCAACCAGAGTCTAGGTGTTGTATAAAGACAAGGAATCCAATTTGTTATCTTTTAAGCACCTTAGCTGAGGAAGGAAGATTAAAATTATCATTGATTATGTCACTTTGGGGTAAAGCTGTTTCTCCAGCTTTCTGTCCCAACCCTTTAGAAGACAGAGGTGGAAAAATTTCTTTAAGAGAACCAATTCTGAGCTTTTATTTAAACTGTGGGACTTTTCCTTTCTGGTTTATTCTAAGAGAGTAATGATGATTAGGGTAAGTCATCGTTATCCAGGAAAGGCTTCAAAGGTTGTCAACATTTGAATATTATTTTATAGAAGTTGAGATGAGAAGGTCAATTTCTCATTTTCAGAAAAACCTGCTGTGGAAATTACTTCCATCTTCCATAGGTCAGGGTATTGTTGGCACTAACAGTATCAAATTTTCCTCTAGGAAAAAACTATAGTTATGTGACTCAGAAAAATGTATATTTGCATATACATACATACATATATATGTATACACACACACAGAGGGTGCCCAAAAATGTATACACATTTTTAAAAAGGAAAAAAAAACTATCAAAATTGTAATACTCAATAAAAGATGAATACAAGTCATGTTGATCACCTCCTGTGATAGCAGAAGTCAAACGTGACTTGAGTATTTATATTATATACATATATACACACACACACGTCTGAGTATTACTTGTGTATTATATACATATATTTTTTCTTGTTGCTGAACTAATAACGTCTTCATTGAAGGAAAACTTGGCTCCAGTTGAAACTGGAAGGCATCTGACTCTCCTGAAAGTTCAGATTCATTAAGTAGAATTAAACAAGTTTCATTTACTCTAAAAATTTAGAAGAAAGACTATGAGCCAGGTGTGGTGGCTCACCCCTATAATCCTAGCACTCTGGGAAGCCAAGGTGGGAAGATCCCTTGAGCTCAGGAGTTTGAGACCAGCCTGAACAAGAGTGAGACCCCCCCCCCACAGACTAAAAATAAAAAAACTAGCTGGGCATTGTAGTGGGCACCTTCCCCATCTACTTGGGAAGTTAAGGCAGGAGGATCCCTTGAGCCTAAGAATCTGAGGTTGTTGGAGCTCACGGCACTCTACCCAGGGTGACAGAATGAGACTCTTGTCTGAAAAAAAAAAAAGAAAGAAAGAAAGACTATGAACACTAGAGAGTTATTGAATTAATTGTGTGGGTTATGGAAGCAAACACCTTAGGAAGGAGCATATGAACTACTTGTATGAAGTCTGGATGTTGCTACCCCTCAGCGCAAGTGATAGAGCTACCTAAAAGTAGGCCCGTGATTTCTTAACACTTTGAGGTTCAGAGCTCTCAACAATAGGTTGCTTACCAGTTTTCCTCCTGATAATTTTGGTACTTGGATTAAGTTCCCAACGACTCTCATTCAGAAAGTAACAATACTGTAGGAAAATTTGCATCAGGATTCAAGGCCATTAAAAGCCAATCTGTTAGTAACTTGAATCTATCTCTCTTGATCTTGCTCAAGGCTGGCTTTGAAAATGGATTCTCTTAAACACTTCAGGATTCTTGATGAAGTTAACAAGATCATCTTCAATATAGTCATATTGTAACTTAGGGGAAGAAAACTAGGTTGATGAATCAATTCCAGTGCCTCAGATGAAAGCCTCAAGATATTTTTAACGATAAGTTAGTCAGGCCACCAAATTCTCTGATAAGTGTATTAAATGATCAGTGAAGTTAGATGATGGTTGCAGGTAAATATGGAACCTAGTAGAATATAAATTGGGGAGCTATGCCCATACCATTTTGAAGGTTCCATTTTAAATATGAAACCTAATAGAATATAAATTGGGGAGCTGTGCACATACCATTTTTAAGGTTGGTTTTGATCTCACGGAGCTCATACTGTGGGTATGTGTGAGCATCTGGCGGTGTTCTTATGGGCAGGGTTACTTAGCACGTGTGATAAGTATCTTCTTTTTAGTCTTAATGACTTTAAATATCAATAATTAATACCCCGATTTTACAGGTTTTTCATTTTATCAATTTCCTTTCTGTCTCTAACATAGTTTTGACATTTTTATATTTCTTGTTATCCTATTCTTTAGCAAGTTGTTACTTTAGAGAATAAAGATGATCTTTTCCTTGCAGGACAAGTGTAGAGTTTGTAGCTAATTTCTGTTTGAGTTTCCGGGGATGCCTTAGTAAAAAAATAAAAAAAATCAATACAGGCAGATGACACATATGGCATGTGACTAGGCAAGGGGGACCTCCTTTAGAATATTTAAATATGATCAACATCCTGGATCTTATTTAGGTTTAACTTCTAAAATCCTTGAAAATGTAAAATATTTTGTTTATGTGCATATGTGTGGCATAGCATATATATGTGTGTGTGTATATAGCATCTCCTGGTACAGTGTGTTCTGCTTTTCATTACTCATAATTGCTATTTAGAGCATATGTTATGAATGTATTGAAGATACTTCTGGGTCTCATTAATCAATGTTCTAAACACTAATCTCTGCCATCCAGTTAACTCTAAGCGAGTTACCCTCCCCGTGTTGGGTGGTGATTCATCTGCAGACGATGCTTAACAAAATCTTAAAAGAACAATTACAGATCTAAGTTAAGTCTTGCTACATTCTCTGCAAGTACATTCCAGGTGGTGAATTTTCTTCCTGCTTTGCAGGCCATTGGAGAGAAAAGAGCTGCTCCAGATTCTGGCAAGAAGCCCAAGACTCCAAAGAAAAAGAAAAAGAAAGATCCCAATGAGCCTCAGAAGCCAGTGTCAGCGTATGCCCTGTTTTTCAGAGACACACAGGCTGCAATTAAAGGTCAAAACCCCAATGCAACCTTCGGAGAGGTCTCTAAAATCGTAGCGTCGATGTGGGACAGCCTTGGAGAGGAACAGAAGCAGGTGAGGCCGAGATCCGCGTGGCCACATGTGCCCGAGTTACCAGAGCATTCCTCACACCTTTTCTGGGTACACGCTTTCACTTCGTATGACTGCTTTTTATGAAAGCCTTTTCGAAGCTATGGAATTAAACAAACCACAAATGTACAAATCTAAACAAACAGTTTTACTGATTTCTCTGTCAGCTTTTAAGGTGCGTGCTCAGAACCCATTCAGAGGAGGGTTGGAAGACATCCAGGCAGTATCCTGCAAGCATAAACTTTTGATGATACTCTTTTCATTTTAAATAATGTGGAATTTTCCCCCTTCGTTTAGAAAGGGCACTACAAAAGGCTTAGGTCCGTCCTGCTTGCCTTTCCATTGATCATCTTTCTGAACCCTTGTGCTGTCCTGGTGGGTTTCCAAACTTTGAAGCTGCCTCTGCACGTCTCATTGTCACCAGGCATTTGAAATTTTATTCCAAGTTCATTTTAAAGCTAGGCAGTCTGAGAGGTATTCAGAGATTAGCCATGCTGGTGGGAGACACTTCCTTAGAGGCCTGGTCTTCTCTTCTTCCCCGAGCAACCCCCCCCCCCGCACAAAGGAGGGGGAGAATGCTTCCCGTGGGGGTCAGGCCGCCCTCTGCTCCTTGCCATGAAACTCCAATTACCATTAATAGCAGTTAGCTTTTACATAGCCGCAGAAGAAGAGATAGACCCCTATGCGTGATAAAGTCGGGTAATGGTTTACCTTTGATTTTTCTTTGCAAATCATGTATTCATTTCAGGAACTGATTCCTCCTGTAACTGTAGAACGTTCCAGTTGGCAGTGAGCTTATTGGTGTATATAGCAGACTGATTTTTCTGTCCCAGGGCAAACTGCTTGCCGCCCTTAACTTTTAAACGCTGGAGAGAGAGATAGTTGCACTTTGGTGGAACACCCTGCCATCAGCCACCTGAGAACAAGGAAGCCCAAGTCAAGTTTAACGTATCGGGATTTATATATGCAACTCAGTTGTCTCAGAGATGGAAATCGCCCATGTTTTATGATTTCTGACCGATTTTGTTTTTCCTCTAAAAGAAAACCAAGGTCCAAAGGGCTCTCTGTGTGTCCTTCTGACTTCTCACACTCTATCTATTGTTTTTATCCTCTGATTCGGGAAAGCCGTGTGAAGGAAAGAAGATTCTGATTACTTTCTATAACATAAGCCGTTTGTGGCGAAGTGTCTTCTTCTCGTGACCTTTTTATCGCCTTAGCAGGCGGCTGTCAGTGGTTACCCTCAAGGACTCCCTATTACAACCGGAAGTCCATTTCTCATTGGCCAATAGTAGATATCAAAACTGTGCCTCAGTGAAGGTAGCAGCATTTTGTTTTGTTTTGTTTTAATATCTCTGTGTGTGAACATTTAAAAAAGGAAAGCCAAGGAGACCCCATGTTTTTCATGAGTTATGTTTATGGGACCCCATTTGTGTAGCAGTTATTTTATAGCTGAGGATTTGTATGCTAAAAGTGGTGCTAATTGTGCTCTTTTAATAGGTATATAAAAGGAAAACAGAAGCTGCCAAAAAAGAATACCTGAAGGCCCTGGCCGCTTACAGGGCCAGCCTCGTTTCTAAGGTAAACCTGAGCGGGAGCGGCCCGCGTCTGACATACTTACGATGGGGAGCGTAGCCCTCAAGCGTTGAAACCATAAATGGACTCCCCTAAGAGTTGATAAGAAAGCATCTCGAGCAACTCATAAACGCACTGGTTTCCATTAGAGGTTACCCGAATGATGACATGAAAAATACGAGTTAATTTAAGTGCCTGAATCTAAATTGTTTGCAAAAGACTCACAGATCTTTATATATGTGCACGTTGTGCTGTAGATACATTTCAAGTAGCCTCTTATTCTTTCTTTCTGTCAGGGACCCGGATCTGGGTTCATGTCCTTTATTTAAGCTGGGAGATGTTTTTCAGGCATTTTTGGACATCAAATCATAAATTTTCCAGTGGTTACATTATTATAATGGGAGTTGTTGCCTTTTGACCGCACTATTCCATATCATATAAATAAATAAACTTCATGATTATTTAAAATAAAATTATGTTCCAAGTACTAAAGGAAAAATTATATGTATTATACATAGAGTATACAGTAGGCCTTGATAAAGTGCATCAATGTTCCAAAGAGATGTCACTCTGGATTATAATTACTTAGATGCAGAAAGAGCATGAACTGCTACATTATATTATTTAACGTTTAATTAACATTATCTGTTGGCTTCCTGGAGTTTAGGGAGAGTTAGGGGAGGATGATTTCTTCTAAAACATCTTTGCTCTTGATAAATTTCTTCTGGCAAAGAGAGAGACCGTTTCATTGTCTCTGTTGTTGCCTTAAGTACAAAATAGGGCCTCACAGTCATTTAAAAAGCGCTTTCCCTTTTCCTTTTCTTCACCTGAGTTGTTTCTTCTTTGTATTATCTTTATTAAGATCTACTGTTGACAGCTGTTCAGAATCCGATCAACAGAGGTCCTCTGTCTCTGTTGACAGCTTAGGACACTTCCCACTTTATTAGAAAGAAAAACATTTATCAGGTCAACAGCAGAACCTTTTTTTGAGACTCAGGAAGACACACATTGGAAGATACACTGATTCTGTACTCAGATTTGTACATTGGCAGAAAACAATTGATTGTATGGGCAGCAGTTGTTAAGAATTGAAGTATAGTTGATGGTCACTTAGATGGAGTGATGTGAGTAGAAGAACAGTGTGTGTGTTCTTCTTACGTGGATCATATATTCATTCATTTATCCAGAAACAGGTATAGGTGTCTTTGTGAATTAGAGCATGAATAATTGACCATACACGGATGTAAGCCAAGAATCAGGATCTCAAAAGGGGTTCAGAAAATATTACTCAGTAGGCCAGGCACAGTGGCTAATGCTTGTAATGTTACACTCTGGGCAGCTGACACAGTGGACTGCTTGAGCTCAGGAGTTTGACGCTAGCCTGAGCAAGAGTGAGACCTGTCTCTAAAAGCAGCTGGGCATTATGGCAAGTGCCTATAGTCCCAGTTACTCAGGAGGCTGAGCAAAAGAATGCTTAAGCCCACGAGTTTGAGTTTGCTGTGAACTATGACACCACAGCACTCTACCCAGGGAGACAAAATGAGATTTTGTCTCAAAAAAAAAATTAGCCATTAATGATGCAAGTCTAGACTTAGAAAGGATAATTTAAAAGTTAAACCTTGGCTCGGAACCTGTGGCTCAATGGGCTAAGGCGCTGGCCATGTACAGCTGAGTTGGCGGGTTCAAATCCAGCCCGGCCCACCAATCAACATTGATAGCTGCAACCAATAATGGCCAGGCATTGTGGCGGGCACCTGTAGTCCCAGCTACCTGGGAGGCAGAGGCAGAGGTAGGAGACTCACTTGAGCCCAGGAATTGGAGGTTGCTGTGAGCTGTGATGTCACAGCACTCTATCCAGGGTGACAGCTTGAGGCTCTGTCTCAAAAAAAAAAAAAGTTAAACTTTCTGGGGCAGTGCCCGTGGCTCAAAGGAGTTGGGCGCCGGCCCCATATGCTGGAGGTGGTGGGTTCAAACCCAGCCCTGGCCAAAAACTGCAAAAAAAAAAAAAAAAATAGTTAAACCTTGTGTGCTATAATCAGGATTCGGAAATATTTCCAAATGGAATTTAATGACCTTAAAAATCCAGTAGAATGGTATTTAAGAAGAATAAATCTAAAATACAGGGTTTTTTCATTTTTATTTTTTAATTCAGTAAATGCAGTTTGAAAGGATCCTACATTTATATTGAGAAACCTTGAAGGCAACTAAAATAGTCCTTGAGATACAAGTTTAGAATAATTTCAACCTGAACCCAAGGTGTAAAATAGCTCCTTAATATGGTGATCTCCTAGGAAGCAGCATCTAATTGTACAGGGTGATGACTAGCTTCTGTCTTGCACCTGACAACTTACAGAGACATGGCAGCCATTTGAAGGCCCTTCCCAGAGCTGCCTCCATGATGGTGAGGACTGGAAATCAAATGGCATTAGGACAGTGAAGAGGATCAGGGGAGGTGAAGATATGGGGCATATGATCTACAACCACAGATACGAGGGTCACTGTGTAAGGGATGCTAAGTTAATCTCTTTGGCCTTGGAGAACTCATGCAACAAGTGAAGGTGTAGGGAGCAAGATTTTAGTCCCAACGTCCGAAGTAACAGGAGGGTTTCATAGTTATGTCTCTACATGCAGAGCCTCGGACGTCCTTCCCTAAGATGTGACTTTACTATTACTATTAATCTTCACAACGTCCAAAGCAATTGCTAGAAGCTAAAATTGTAAGGGAATAAGGAGGCAGGCAGGGAGGAATCTTTATAATCATTTCCTGTCACCATTTACCATGGAGGTGACAAGGTAGAGCAGTGGTTCTCAACCTTCCTAATGCCTGGAGCCTTTAATACAGTTCCTGTGGGTTGCGACCCACAGGTGGAGAACCGCTGCTCCAGGCACAACAGTGCATCTGCCTAGTCTAAATATGGACTTTCTCTGTGGTTTCTGAACACCAGTTTGGTGATTTTTTTAAATACTAGAGTATGTAAGAATTATGTATGTGGCTATGTGTACAAAACCGCGGACTGATGCTTCACAGTGATTACAGGTGTTCAAACAGAAGCCATAGGCGGTGACTGTCCATATGAGGTCATTTCTCAGGTTCCTTCCAATAGTAAGATTGTGTACATCTGAGTCATAAAAATTTAACAGGTAAACATTCAAAACTGGTAAGGATGGTGGGTGGCTGCTTGCCGCCTCCAAGATGCCCTCAGCACCCCCCTGGAAGCCCTAATTTTGTAAAGACTGAGAGGAAAAAATAATCTTTAAGATGAATCATTCCAATTACTGTTGCATTAGTAAAAGAATTTATTTTTGTGGTGGTAATGATGTGCTTTTTCTTTTCTTTCTTTCTTTCTTTCTTTCTTTCTTTCTTTCTTTTTTTTTTTTTTTTGAGACCGTCTCACTATGTAACTCTTGGTAGTACAACAACCTCAAACTCTTGGGCATAAGCAATTCTCTTGCCTCAGCCTCCCAAATAGCTGGGGCTACAGGTGCTCGCCACAACATCTGGCTGTTTTTTATTGCAGTTGTCATTATTGTTTAGCTGACCCAGGCCAGATTTGAACTTGCCAGCCTTGGTGTATGTGGCTGGCACCTAGTCAGCTTTTTTCTTTCTTTCTTTTTTTTTTTTTGGAGACTGAGTCTCACTCTTTTGCCTTGGAGGGAGTGCCCTGGTATCATTACAGCTCACAACAACCTCAAACTCCAGCGTTCAAGAAATCCTCTTGCCTTAGCCTCCCGAGTAACGGGGACTGTCAGTATGCACCACCTATAGTAGAGACGGGGTCTGGCTCTTGCTCAGGGTGGTCTTGAGCTCCCGAGCTTAAGCAATCCACCTGCCTCGACCTCCCAGAGTGCTAGGATTACAGGCATGAGCTATGTCCCAGGGGTAGTGGTGTGCTTTATAGCACAAAATGTAAGGGATGCTACATCCCTTCATGTTTAACCCTAGACCTGCTGTATGATAAGTTTATTTCTTGTATGATAAGTTTATTCAGTGTTGAACATTCTCCCCTTATTTGTGGCTCCTTTGGTAAATTCTGGAAATCTTCAAAAATAGTTGGTAAAGCAAACATCTCTGAAATTGTGAAATACTTCAATTTAGTATCTCTGAGGCACCCAGTGATATTTTTCTTGTATTCACATGAGCACTTACATATATAGTCATGCAAACCCAAGCTTTGGTATATTCTAAATGCTTAACACATGAGTTTATTTAATTACCGCAGCGTCTACATGGGGCAGATACTGTGTAACCCCATGTTATAAATAAGGAAACCGAAGAAGGGATAGTTGAATTAACTTGCCCAGAGTCGCAGAGATGTTAGGTAGTGAAACTGGTTTTGAACTATAGGGCAGTCTATATTCCACTAGTGGTCTTTCAACATGCAGCTCTCAGCGGTGAGGTCAATACAGACTTAGATGGGAAGGAATTGTTGCACTTCAGCATGTGCCTGGGTTGTCTTTTGGCACAGTAGTGCCATGTAACAACATTCCCCAAAGCTTAGTGGTTTTAAGAGATAAGCGTTTATCTCAGACAGTGTGAGTTAGCTCAGTCGTAGGCTGGACTCCTGCACAGGGTCAGCTTATAGTTTGGAGGGGAGGGGACTGAACTCATTTGCACACATGGAAGTTGGTTGGCTAGAAGTGCGCTCTCTCTTGCGTGAGATGTCTGGGCCACTTGTCTATCTGGTCACATGTCAGTGACAGAGAGAGAGAGAGAGAGAGAGAGAGAGAGAGAGAGAGAGAGAGAGAGAGAGAGAAGGTGCAGGGTCTCTTGAGTCCTTAGCTTGGAACTGGGACAGTATCACTGTCAGCACAGGACGAGCCCAAGTGGGAGGAGTTGGGGAACTTGACTCCACCTCTGGAAGGAGCTTAAGAATCACAACATAGGACATGGGTACCAGGGCGGCGCCTGTGGCTCAGTGGGTAGGGCGCCGGCCCCACGTACCGAGGGTGGTGGGTTCAAACCCAGCCCCGGCCAAACTGCTACAAAAACTAGCTGGGCGTTGTGGCGGGCGCCTGTAGTCCCAGCTACTCGGGAGGCTGAGGCAAGAGAATCGCCTAAGCCCAGGAGTTGGAGGTTGCTGTGAGCTGGGATGCTACTGCACTCTACCGAGGGTTAATAAGTGAGACTCTGTCTCAAAAAAAAAAAAAATACATAAATAAAAAGAAAAACACCAGTTTGTCATACCGTATTGCAAACACACGTGTATTGCTGTAACACCGTGGCATTTTCTCCCCTGCGCCGCAGGCGGCCGCAGAGTCGGCAGAAGCCCAGACCATCCGTTCCGTCCAGCAGACCTTGGCGTCCACCAATCTCACGTCCTCCCTCCTGCTCAACGCTCCGCTGTCTCAGCACGGGACGGTTTCGGCGGCGCCTCAGACTCTCCAGCAGTCGCTCCCCAGGTCGATCGCCCCCAAACCCCTGAGCATGAGACTCCCCATGAACCAGATTGTCGCGTCCGTCACCCTCGCAGCCAACATGCCCTCGAACATTGGGGCTCCGCTGATAAGCTCCATGGGGACGGCCATGGTTGGCTCTGCCTCCTCCACCCAAGTGAGCCCTTCCGTGCAGACCCAGCAGCAGCAGGTGCAGATGCAGCAGCAGGTGCAGCAGATGCAGCAGCAGCAGCTGCAGCAGCACCAGATGCACCAGCAAATCCAGCAGCAGATGCAGCAGCAGCATTTCCAGCACCACATGCAGCAGCAGCTGCAGCAGCAGATGAGCCAGCAGCAGCTGCAGCAGCACCTCCAGCTGCAGCAGCTGCAGCACATGCAGCAGCAGTCGCAGCCTTCGCCCCGGCAGCACTCCCCCGCCACCTCGCAGATCACATCCCCCATCCCGGCCGCGCAGCAGCACCCGCCGCAGATACAGGCTCAGGCTCAGACTCAGGTGTTACCGCAGGTCAGTATTTTCTGAAGACGCTCGCGCCAGGCGCATCCCCGCGCGGAGGGAAGGAGTGTGCGGCGGGGACTCTGAGCTGCTGCCGGTTCTGCGGCCGGGAAGGAGTGTGCGGCGGGGACTCTGAGCTGCTGCCGGTTCTGCGGCCGGGAAGGAGTGTGCGGCGGGGACTCTGAGCTGCTGCCGGTTCTGCGGCCGGCGTAACAGATCGCCCGTCCTCCGAGAGTCTATCGGACAGGCAGTAAGCACGCGGCGTAGCTGGGTAACGTCTTTAGCTGACTACAGATCACTTTGTTTTTTAAACAAGAACACCTGTGCTCTTTTCTGGGCTGCCTTTTTTATTTATTCAGGCTATACCTACAATATGTGAATCAAACTGTTTAATGAATCCTGGGACGGACTGATGACTGTAGACTGGCCTCTCCGAGTCGTAGAAAAATGGCCTTATTTCTCCAGAAGTGAGTTGACCGCACTTCCAGGCTGTTTGAACTCCCGAAGCCCTAAAAATAAAAAGCACAGTTGTAACTACCTGAGATACGAAGATCCAGTTTCATACAAACCTTTGTATGACATGAATAGTGGATGGCATTTTTTTGTCATGAAAAAAAAAATAATGTAAATTACAGACTTTTGCCAAAGCTCTTATTTTTTTTCCTAAATCTCTCCAGAAAGAAAAAAAAAATGCAAGTGATTAGATTCAATTATTGACTGTTTCCACTTTTTATCCTTGTCTTCTCCAAATCCAATCACAATATATGTTGTAACAAAATATCTATGACCACTGTTAGCCCATTATATTCATTCCAATTAGGAGAAAAGAAATGTGAATATTATATTCCGTGTTTTGAGTGACAAGTTTCAAAAAATTAAAAAACACTGTATTTTTAAAAGGGAAATGCACTTAAATGAAAACAGTTATTACAAAAGTTAAGATTTAAAAAAGAAAAAGTGAGAGTTTTTATTATGATGTAATACTGGTAGACTATTTAAAAGGCATACCACATCAGAATAATCAATGTAAATATTTTCTTTCAAAGTTGTAAGTTTTCATATCATGTGTTAGTGTAAAGTTTTCCTAAACGAGGCTTTAACGTAAACACTGGTGACAGAAACCATTCATTGCTACATTGCTTATTGTGTTTTTATGCTGTTTTATACTTTTTTATGAGTTATGATAGCAGCAATTAAGTTGTTTGTATTTTGCTTAACTAAAACAAAAATGCTTTTATCTTGCTATAGAATAAACACATTTCAGTAAAAACCGTGGACTGTATTTTGATGCAACAACAAGGACAAACTGTTCACTTTTCAAATAAAATGTTATGTCAAATTTCACTTTGGGTCCCTTGCCTAAGTCTAAGATGGGGAAATAAGCCATGTGCCCAGCTTTCTTATTTGAGCATCATCTTCCGTTTTCAGTTGGGAATATATGCATGGCTGGGAATTGGGATTGCAGAGCCCAATTCCAGGGACCTTAAACAAACAAACACAGACCCAGTGGATATATTTTTGTAATTTGTCTTTTTGTTAAGATGCAAGTGCAAGGTAAGTATGTAGAGGAAAATCCATTCGCTTTCTATTTGGGTCCAGAACTGGTTGGGCATTGTCTTGTTATTGCTATTAAAAAGGATAGTGAATGCTCATTCTTAAGCCAAAATAATGATTGTGGTGCCCATTTCTTCCCCCCTTTTCTTGCTCTGTGGTGGCTCCTCTTTGAGAGCAGTGTGACCACTATCCCCAGTTGTCTCGCGTGATTAATTACAGCATCTGTCCTGTCAGAAGCTATAATGAAGAGGTCTTGATAAAAATTGCAAATTACCACTGGCAACAGTCTTAAACTGCTTATGATAAAATGAAAATTAAAAACAGCAAGTGTCAACCCTGAGCAGAATCCTAATCCGGAAAGAATGAAATTGTATGAGGTGCTGTCCGTGGCGACTGTGAGCAAGACATTCAAAAATAATGGAATATGGATTCCTTGAAGTTGTTGTTGTATTTCACAGAATATTTACTGTATGTTGTGGGTTATGAATAATGAATCTAGCTTTCAATATTTCATAATCCTCTCCTACTCTGTATTATGTACAAATATTGAACAGCAAGAGATTCTAATTATAAATTTATGGATTTCTTGCTGTAGAAAAATTTATTCCTAAATTGAAGCTTTTCATAAGATGTATTAGTTGACAGGTATCAGTGTTCAAACGCTCTTAGAATGATGCCTAATCACATGTACAATGGGGCAATTGTATTCTATAAAGAAATGATCTGCTTGCATCAGACTCCGCTGATGGCAAAAGATTTTCTGCGAATTGAAAGTAACATTACATAACAATAAGAACCATTTTATATTCTGTTGCGAAACCTTTAGACAAATGTCTTCAAAATTAATTGGTAAACTACATGTGACAGTAATTGTGTATTAGCTCCGTAATTGTCATTTTGAAAACCCATGAAGTATTGCTTGGAAAAAAAGTGTCACTAGTGATAAGACTTAATTGCAAGTGAAGTCTGTTTTCAACTGTTTGCAGTTAGAAGCAGGTGTTGTAACATCTATTAAATGATTTTATAAATCTAAGGTTTTATCACATTTGATTAAAAGCTGCTAAGCCACTGATAGTCAGTTTCAGGGGGGGAGTTTAATTACTGCAGTTTAAAAACTTAATCTCAAAACTATATATTTGAAATGTCAAAAGGCTTGAATCACCAAAACAATTCCTCAACCTTGTTACCAAATTATTTTTCTCAGGATTCATGCAAGCAAATTATGATTCAGCGTATATTTCTATTTGTACATGTGACTGGGTTTTTTGTTCCTGAGATTTAAGTAAGTACATGGTGCTTTTTTTGGTAACAGCACAGAAATAAATCAGGTAATGAAAAATAGGCATGAGAACTGTGGTATCTGATTAGTGTACCACCTAAGTGGCCTAAATGCTTCCCCATTAAGGAATCTTCCCTCCATCACACACACACCTTGACTCTCCCCCTGTAGTGTGGACATTATTTTATTAATCTGGCTAAACATGCCTGGGATTTGGGGACATTAACCTGTACGGCCATATGATGGGAGGACATAAGCAGTTTTCATTTTTAGCTGACATGGGGTCATTAGTTCCTGACTCAAAGAACAAAGGCTTAAATGCCTTCGTGTGCATAATTTCTGCAATGTATTACCACCTGACGGAGGTTTGAAGGCTTTCTGGACAGATGGATTAATATCTCGAGTTTAAGCAGGAGTCCGCTGTGTCCATTCAGTGGGCTTTAGACATCTGAATGGTTTCTCCCCCGTTTCTCACTTCATGGAGCATTTTTCAGCACTGGACTTCAATCTAACCTTTCCTCCCCCCACCCAACCCCCTTTGTTTGGCTTTTGTTTTGCAACAGCTGTTATTATCGTTTTTTGGTCAGCTGTGATTGCTGGAGGCAAAATAGGACCAGATGGTGTTTTGCTATGCATGAATGGAGCGTTAGAGGGGTTGGGATTGAATAGGCCAAGTTTGAATGGTGTCTATGCACCACCTGCCTGCCTTAGCCGTGGCACACACACCACAGTAGCATGATCCGTCTCCGACCTACTCAAGTCGGGTGGGAAAGTGGAGAGCTGAGCTGGATTTTCCCCATATTTATTGATCTTCCATGCACTCACAGAATAATGTAGTGTACAGGCAATTTGAGTTAATTGGATATGACACAGCATGGACATGTAATCTATCACTCTAAAATTCTGGTTCACTTTAAGGGTCTCACTGTGCCCCCAAATACACACACATGCACATGACACACGCATGCACAGACACACACGTGCTCCACAGTAGCAAAAATTAATATGGGCTAAGTAGCCACAAGTTTTTTTTAAAAAGTCTGTCTAAGAAGTCTATAAAATGTAGTAGACTTAGGAGTCTGAGGTTTTGGAAAGGGGAAGACATTGGAGAATGTTAATAGTTAGGAGATCAGAAAAACCCAACTCATTCAGGTGTGATTAGGAAGTCCTTGAATTTGTGGGTTATTCATCCAGTATAGTGCATTTTCAAGAAATGTGCCTTACTCAGAAAAGCCAATGGATACACAACCCAGACTTGAATTCTCTTAGAAAATATTCTTAATGTTGTAAACTTTTTTCTCTAAATATAGTTAGCTGTACTGATTACCTGAACTGTCCTCAAGGATAAATACTTTCCCTGAATTGTAAAGCTGATGAACAGATTTAACCGCATAGACCATGCTCCTGCGGGTGAGTGGGTTTTGTGTCAGTGAGTGTTCCCGAGGACAGGAAAAGCTATCCCGTCCCATGGTTGTGGAGTTGGATGTGTGGACAGGTAGCTTCTTCTTCCTGAGGCCCTACTGACTTAAATTTACCTCTCCCACCCACAAAACAATGCGGTGGGTAGCAAAAGAGATGCAAAAATAAATAGGGCCTTTAAAAAATTTTGTATGTATTTGAAAATTTCAATAATACAAGTTTAAAAAGCAAAATAACAAAAATAACCAGACTATTCTTAACTTTAGAGACTTTCTCTCTTTCTTTTCCTTCCTTCCATCCTTCCCTCCCTCCCTCCCTCCTTCCCTCCTTTCCTTCCTTCCTTCCTTCCTTCCTTCCTTCCCTGTCCTTTCCTTTCCTTTCACACACTCTCTTTTTCTTTCTTTCTTTCTTTCTTTCTTTCTTTCTTTCTTTCTTTCTTTCTTTCTTTCTTTCTTTCTTTCTTTTCTTTCTTTCTTTCTTTCTTTTCTTTCTTTCTTTCTTTCAGGTTGAGAACCCCACCAGACATTTGTGTACCAACACGACATAAAACAAAAATGTGGGGTTTTTTTTGCTTTTTTAGTGTGAGAAAATTAAAATTCATTTAGACGGGAGAGGTTGCCATTGGTTAGGGGTGTTAGGGCAAGCTGGATGAAATGAACGTCATTTAAGAGGTGCTTGGAGGTTGGGTAAGCTTTCAGTAGGCCAAGGTGCAAGTCATCGTCCGGTGGAAATGGAAAACAACTCCAGCCGTAGGGAGAGCAGAGAAAAACCATTCGTCTGGAAGGCACGGCCACCTGAAAACAGCAGTGGCGAGTCTAGCAAATGTGGGTGCATAGTGCTTTTGTGGAGGTGAGCAGGGAGAGTGCTTGACAGGAATTTGGGGCGCACACCTCCTGCCAGGGACTTACGATCGATTAACTCAAAAATCCCGGAAGATATCTAATTACGGGATGTCTGATCAGAGTTGAGCAAGTGCATAAAGAACTTTATCTAATTTCTTAGAAGGGAGCATCCAGTTGACACTAAAAGGTGAAAGAAAAATGGAATAAGATCTCTGCGTGAAAATGCATCTCTGTAATTAATTATTCACGTGCATAAATAAAGCCATCCTTCACACCACTCCCCTCTTGGTACAAGAACACACTGTCCACAAAGCCAAATCAAGGCACTTCCCCCCCTCTTTTTGATGGTAACTGTAGAATAAGCCTTATCCTTCCATTAACATTGCGAAGGAGATCATTTTCTGTGTTTCTGCTGTGAAAAGAAAGCTATTTTCACCACTGGTAAAAAGTACCTCTCGGTGCTTGAACTCAAACGTGATGAATGATGAAAAGAAACCCTTGCTTTGTTGCCGAGTAAAACCTCAGGCAGCACTGGGAGAGATGTTGGTTATGGTCTCAATTTAATTTCAAAGAAGGAACTTCACAGATAGAAAACGTGAATGTGGATATGCCCTTCTTAGCAAAGGAAAAATGCTCTTTTGTAAAAACATCTCATTATTCCTAGCATTCATATAGTACCCTGTTCTTTTCAAAGCAATTTTCTGTGGATTTCTTCATTCGATTCCCTTTCTAGGTAAAGCAAGAACTAACCTCATGTAACAGAGGAGGAAACTGAGGCACAGAGTTGAGGCTTGTTCCAAAATCTCTTTGCTTGCAAGAGGCGCGATCAGAAATGGAAGGGAGATATCCTCACTCTAGGTCTCCTGGCGTTCTATTTGCCTTCAAATATTTGCATATGTATGACATTTATTTGACATATATTTATGTCTACCATATATTTGTATATAGGTTGTGTAAATATATATGTTTGTTCATGCAGCCGGTTAGATGGCAGAAACCCATCACGATGGTCAATAGAATAATTGCTCCATGGTTTCCTGAGAGCCAGACAGGCTGTAAAACAGAACAAGCACGTGAAAGAGTAGTCCGTGTTCTCAGTGGGGCATGATGGCACATGGCACATGGCGCTCGTTTGGGTGTGAAGATTTTCCAATCTGATTGTTCTCCCTACAAGGTCACTCACTCTCTGCTACTATTTTTGGTTCAGGCAAACGCTTTGACTTGTGGTGTTCAAGTGTTAGGGCTGGGGGTGCCGTGAAAGTGCCAAAGTATCATTCTGCATGTTTGAAAAAGAAAAGACTAAAGAAAGCTGGAGACGGGGAGACGATCGCTTGATGTTACGCCTCATGTCAGGAACCCAGCGAATCACTCCAATACTGAGGATGGAAGCCAAGACAGGCCAGGGGAGGTGGTTCCCTCGGGGTTGTGCAGAAATGACCAGGCACACTGCTCTGGGGGTCACCACTCCGTCTCCGAGACCACATCCCCCTTGTTAAATGGGGTGCATTCTGCCCCAGGCAGCCTCTTGTCAAAGGAGATACATCCATGTCCTTAAGATTTTATCATTATCTTAATTTTAAGTGAACAGAATACTAAAGTTGCCTTAGACACGGTCACCTGCTAAGATCAAGTGTGAGAGAGGGGTCACTCTGAGCAATGTCCTCCAGAGCACCAGGCATGAGCATCTGGTATTGGGGGCCCCTTTACAAGCTGTTTGGTGTCTTACCCAGAGTCCACAGAGTCGTGGTTATTTTAAGATCCAGGTCTTATGTTTGTTTTTGCATTTTTGGCCTACTTTTTCTTTTCAGTCTGTTTGCTTTGTATCTGAGGATATATTGTTACCCAGAAAGATGCTTTTGATAACACTCTTTGTTACGTGTCATTACCGACATTCCTCTGACACGCAGAGAGCG
This sequence comes from Arctocebus calabarensis, assembly GCA_963573935.1. NCBI lineage: Eukaryota > Metazoa > Chordata > Mammalia > Primates > Lorisidae > Arctocebus > Arctocebus calabarensis. Next base: position 39,739 of record CAUYON010012793.1, read on the forward strand.
CCTTAGTTTTAAGTTTATCACAATGAGCAGAAGTGATGCCACATTCTAAACCTGATTTCATTGGTAATTTGCAAATTTGATATAAGATCTTAGTCCAAATCATTTAGGCCTGCTGTTCCAGCCCTCATCCTTTCTTCCCATTCTTAATCCTCTCCCGTATAATTGGTGTTGAGTATGTGGAATCCCAGGGGACAAATAATAGCGTCTGGGAAATTACCTGTGTACAGTCTGACCTCTTGTGTGTGTTTTGGATGCCAAATTAAGACATCCATCTTTGGAAGTTTAGACAGGTCCCTGGAAGGACTGGCACCATTTTGCTCATAATAACATTTTTATAAGTTGTGTCCAAGTGTTGGCATACCTAGCTTGGAACTTTTTAATGATGTTTGGAATACTTGGGCCAAAGAATTTGAATATAGCCCTAGTTCTTTCCAAATCAGAACCTAATTCCGCAGGGGAAATGCAGTGTCCTTTTGAGTGCAACAAACAAAATCATTGCTTCTGTTAGTTGAAGGTAGAAATTCTTAGAAGGGGAGGAAGAGGAGGAGGAGAAATAGTTTTCTCACAGGTTAAATGCTAAAATCTTGATTAGTAGTGACATCAGAACCTTTTTTAGGGAAAATTTGGAAATTTTTAAGATTTAACTATACTAAAAAGGTAACAATGATATTTAGTTCTAGATCATCCAAAGCTCAGAAATGTGCTGACTAGACTGGATCAATTGTTAGACACGAGCAACCAGGCAAAGCAAAATGACTTTCGAGAAAGGCACAAATTGTCTGTCTTAAATCGCATTTAATTCCTGTGCAGAAATTTCTGTTTCCTCGCAAGCTGTATCTCAAATTTGTTTATTGCCGAAAGACAAATTCTTTCTTTCTTTTTTAACATTTCAGATTAATTTGAGGGCCCAGATGATTTGGTTACAATGTTTGCATTTGTTGGGTAAAGTTCTGTTGTAGTTGTGTCTTGTACCCAGGAGATGTGCGGTGTGCCACTGTGCCCGCTAGCAGGGACACACCAGCTCCCCATCTGCCTTCCCCTCCTCCCAGCTTGAATTGAATTGAGTGTTTCTCCCGTATGAGCCTCTATTGGTTTGGCTACTGGCTTCATGTTAGTATTGAGTTCATTGGATGCTTGCTTTTCCATTCTTGTGATGCTTTACTAAGAAGAATATGTTTCAACTCCATCCAGGTTAATACAAAAGATGTAAAGTCTCCTTATTTTTTTAATGGCTGAATAGTACTCCATGGTATACATACACCACAGTTTGTTAATCCATCCATGAGTTAAGGACACTTGAGTTAAGAACAACTTATTTAAATTTAACAACTTTATCTAAAATGCATACCTTGTTCAATTTTTCACTCAAGGGCAGCCTCTTTTGGGTCAGTTAGATAGCTGTCAGTAGAGGTTTAAATTCTTGAACCACAAAGTGCTCCGAGACCAGTCATGTTTTTGAAGCTGTTCTTCTCTTTAATTGAGCAATGTCGGGAATTGGGCTTTAAGTCAAAGAAACAAGGGCACAGCCACAGAGGTCATCAGATTCGTGTGGTTTGGGGAGACCCAGGCAATAGCTACAAAACGGCTTACCCCCCCCCCAAACTAATAAGCTACATTGTGTAAGCCTGTGTTCTTACAACAACTAAGAGTTTTATGTTTGATACAGATGGTGTTTATACAGAGTATGGGAGCTCAGCGTGAGAAGCAGTCATAAAACAGACTGGGGTTTGGTATAATTATTCACAATTACTATTGTATAATTGAATGCCATAACTATTATATAAAAAATATTTTAAGAAGTAGACTCTGCTCATACTTCCACAATAGTTCTTAACAATAAGAGACATATGCTGTAAACATCGTAACGTATTTTATGGTGTTTACAAACTTGTACAAGGTTTGGGGAAGTTGCAAACATAAAAGACTGGGTTCTCTTTCTTGAATCCTTGGGGGAACCAGCTGCCCTTACTCACCTTCAGTAGCAAACTCCTTACCTAGTCCCCTGTAGGATGGAGAAGCCAACTGCGTTGGGCCACCCAAATGAATGGATGGATATGGATGGCAATATTTTAGCAAATAATCTAATATTTATAAAATTTTAGCAAAATATTTAAGAATATTTTGTAAATATTCTTTACAAAAGAAGAAGGGAACTGTTTTGTAGAAAATACCCAGTTCTCTGGCTTTCTACAAGCCAGCAAAGGAAATTGGGCCAAATTGTGGCAACGGGCAAATTAGCACCATGTGTATTTTAATATTTCTGGAGGGAATTAGCAAACCTATAGTATCTGATCATTATATACATTATCTCCTATGTCTTAGAAGAGAAGATGAGCCTACACTCCTATCTCCCCAAGCTACAAAACAACCAAGAGGAAATTTCATTAGCATTTCAAGTGAAATTTCATTTTCTTTTAATTGCTTTTATAAAACAGGTCTGTGTTCAACAAATGACTTTGCTGCTAGTCTTGTTTTCTAGCACACCTGTAATGGGCCCAGATACCCCTGGAGCTCCTTTGCTCCTACTCAACGTTGGAACGTCAGTTGCCAAACTTTTGCCCATGACTCTTCAGGGTAATCGCTAAACTGTGATGATTGGACTATTTTTCACTGTAGTGTCAGGGAATTTCCAATGTATGTTGGGGGTTAGCAAGGAGAAGCATCTTTATTACCTCACACCTCTCCAACTTCCATGATTTCTTTGGTGCCAGACCAGAGACCATGACCCGTCCAGGCCCATCTCCTGTTGTTGTAACAATGGTGCCCTTGAATATTTGGCAGGTGATGACAAATAGGCAAGCTTGCCCCTTAGCAGCCTGAGAGAGAGTAAGCTCTCTCATGATGTTGGAGACCAATCCTTAATGTTCCAAACCTGGATTGAAACAACCTGTCTTAGGTATGGTTTCCAAAGAGAATGCTTCCAAACGTCCTCCTTGGCCCTAGAAGAGGAAATCACTGAAGTATGGCTTTAATTCCTGTACACCTGACTGTGTGGTTTTAACCTTTCAGAGATTCTCGACTGGCTTGCTGTTTCCTATACCTGGAAGATGGCCAAGAAGACTCCTGACTCAATAAGAACAACAGCACATACAATGAACTCCAGGATCGAGTTCCTGAGAAAGAGAACACGAACACTGAGCAAGCAAGGATGCTTGTGATTTTGCCTATCTGGGCTTGAACTTGCTGGCTCTCATTTTTTTTTTTTTCTAGGTAGGACCCAGAAACACATGCAGGTATATTTATGTACTGCTAAATTTGACCTGTATCTTACACTGTTTCTTTATGACTACACAGTACCCCTCTTACCAACCTGGATTAATTCTAGTACACAGCCCAAGGGACTATTAATAAAAGAGAACAGTTATTCCTTCTGATGTCAAGCTCAGTGCTTAGAATTTTATTTCAGATACCTCAACTTCCATGAATAGTTCAGTGTGAATGCATTACCCCTTGATTATTCTCACCTTTTTGTGTTTACAGATGCTACTGCTTTTCCCTAAACTTGAATGAAATAGAGTATCTATTTATTTGCTTTCTTACCCTTTATCCTATGATCTTACTGGCTTACCTGTAGGCATAATATCACCCAACTGAGTCATTCACTTGTGTGTTCATTCAGCAAATATTTGCATGGCGCCTTCTCTCATGGAGATATATGCTGATGGGGGATGCGATTTACTAATTCGGTAACTATTTGGGTACCCAATACAATTTTATAAATGAAAATAAGCAGGGAAATGGGACATGGAAGGCATAGGGGTGGACAGGGAGATAAACTAGAAGGGCAGTCAGGGAAAGGCTCTTGGAGAAGATGACAATGGGTGAGGGAAGAAGCTGTGTGACTCTGTGGGGAGTCATTTGAGGCAGAAGAACATGAGTGTGAAGGCTCCTGGGTGTTCAGTGCGTTCAAAACGCAGCACGGCAGCCAGGGTGACTGGAGGGGAAGGAAGGAGGGAAGGTTCACATGAGAAGAATGGGCAGGTCGTGCAGGGCTGTGGCTCTCCGTCCTGGCAGAGGATTACACTAGCTTCTCACTGTTTTCCTTAGGTGTGATAGTGATACTGTGGCTATGTTGAAAAAGAAATGAGTCCTTAGTTTCTGAGTTGCATTCTGAAACATTTACAGATATTGATAATCTCAAAGATGAGATGATGCCTGGGATTTGGTCTGTAATAATAGGATGGGGGGGGTGGAGGGAAAAGGATTTCGTATATGTTCAAAATTCTCCATAATAATAATATTTTCTTTTAAAAAATCACAGGAGGAAACTTTAAAAAGAAAGCTCCAACAATTGATGTGATTGGTTTGGGTGCAGTATAGACACTTTCTGTTATTATGTTTGTTTCTTTCTTTTAAGTCTGTCCAGGTTTTGTTAATTTCCTGTTAGCATGATAACCTCTGCTATCAAGTCTCCTGGGTCATTTTTGGGACTCGGGATTTTAGTCTGGATTGAGAAACGGAGTCACTGAAGAATTTGGAGCAGACTGACACAATCTGCCTTTTGTTCAAGACAGATTGTTCTGGCTGCTGGGTTGAGGATAAGCTATATGTCAGCCAGGGCAGAGGCTGGGAGATCCAGTGAATTATAGACAAGAGTATCACAAGAGTTGGATGAAGGCTGTGATAGAATGTCGGGCACGTAGGAAGGTAGTCTGACACACATGTTGTCACTCCAACCAACCACTCCTGGGCAAAGAGGGACATTCCACAATACTCCAGGAGGATGTCCTGTGGAAGGTCCTTCAGGGCTTGGTTAGAATACAGTATATGTGAGGGAGATGATGCAGGGAACGTCCCGTAGCAGGGGAAAGTCACCTGCTCTCTAAGGCTTTTGAAGTCCTTTACCTGAAGCAATTAACATTGCAGTTACTTGTCCAATCTTTGCCCTAATTTCTGATTCTTAATGAGCAGGGCAAGACTAGGAAGGTTAGAAAAAAGAAATGTTTTCAAAGTGTGATACACAGAAACTTAATATCTTTCCCTCCCACCTCCTTCTTTCTTCTTTCCTTTCTTCTGAGACAGAGTTTCACTCTGTTGCCCAGGTTGGGTGCAGTGGCATCATCATAGCTCACAGCAACCTCATACTGCTGAGCTCAAGTGATCCTCCTGCCTCTGCTTCCTAAGTAGCTGGCACTACTGGCATGCACCACTGTGCCCCAATAGTTTTTCTATTTTTTGTAGAGACAGAGGGCTCACTGTTGCTCAGGCTGGTCTGGAACTCCCCACCCTAGGCAGTCCTCCAACTTTAGCCTCCCAAAGTACAAGGATTATTTGTCATGGGCCACCACTCCCAGCCCTTTCATTCACCTTTGAGTGTACCCAAGGCTTCAGAAGTTCACCGAAACCAATCAAACCACAGTCTTCAATGACAGTTCTGGAATTTTTCCCATATGAGGTAATCTTACAAGTTTAGAAGTGGAGCATTCCACATCTTTCTGGGCTGTGTATACTAAACGTTGCTCTCAGACCCCTTCTTCAGTAGATTTTGTAAATTTTACAGAAATATACTTAGTGAGCCTTCTGCAAGTTTCTATATGAGACTTCATGGTATACATTGATTAAGATGCAAACTTTGCTTTCAGGGAGCTTACATTCTGACGCTCATTCTTGAACCAACCGTTGAACTTGAATGCACCTTCTTGTGCTTTAATGAAGACACAAGCAAACACTTGATGATGACCTCACTTGTTATGTAGGTCTCCAGTGATTTACAGGCTCATGGAATGCAGGGCCCATGTTTCATACATGAACATTTCCCCTCACCTCCAAAGTGAGTACACAATAGAAACCACATTAGATTTGTTGGCTGACTGATTTCTAGATAATTTTTGTGTGAATTCAATAATATGACGGGCAGACCAGGCGCAGTGGCTCACGCTGTAATCCCAGCACTCTGGGAGGCCGAGGCAGGTAGATTGCCTGCTCACAGGTTCAAGACCAGCCTAAGCCAGAGTGAGACCTCATTCTTTTTTCTTCTCTTCCGCCGCCGCCGCCTCCTCCTCCTCCTCTTCTTCTTCTTCTTAAATCATAGCTGTGTACATTAATGCAATCATGGGATACAATATGCTGGTTTAATATACAATTTTTGTTTTCATCAAACTGGTTAACATAGCCTTCACAGTAATTTCTTAGCTACTGTGTCAAGACATTTATATTCTACACCTTGTAAATTTTACATGTACGCTTGTAAGATGCACCCTAGGTGTGATCCCACCATTTACCCTCTCTCCACCCAGCCTCCTCCCTCCCCTCCCCTCCCCCTCCCCTTTCCCTTCTTCTTGGGCTATAATTGGGTTATAACTTTCATAAGAAAGCTATAAATTGGTTTCATAGTAAGACTAAGTACATTGGATACTTTTTCTTCCATTCTTGAGATACTTTGCTAAGAAGAATATTTTCCAGCTCCATCCGTGTAAATATGAAAGAGATAAAGTCTTCAACTTTCTTTAAGGCTGCATAATATTCCACAGTATACATATACCACAATTTATTAATCCATTTGTGGGTTGATGGGCACTTGGGTTTCTTCCATGACTTAGGAATTATGAATTGGGCTTCAATAAACATTCTGATACAAATATCTTTGTTATAACATGATTTTTGGTCTTCTGGATGTATACCTAGTAGAGAAATTGTAGGATTGAATGGTAGGGCAAGACCTCATTTCTCAAGATAGCCAGGTATTATGGAGGTGTCTATAGTCCCAGCTGCTTGAGAGGCTGAGGCAAGAGTAATTACTTGAGCCCAGGAGGTTGCCGTGAGCTATGATCTCATAGCACTCTACCAAGGGTGATAAAGTGAGACCCTGTCTCAAAAAAAAAAAAAATACAGGCAGTTTAAGAATAGTGCATTTTCTAACAGTTATTGTAGGGCTGATATTTTCCCAAATCTAACCTACCCAAAGGCAAATGAGAAGGGGCAGCTGAAGTGGGTTAGATTTTTCTGTGGCACCAAAGAGGATCACAATGTTGACCAAGACTTTTAAGGATGTCTCAAGCTTAAACCCTTTGGACCAGGCTAAGAGGGAAAAAATTACTGAACTTACACTAACTTAACTCATCTCCTCCCCAAGAAAACCTTTCCTCTGCCTCCCATGCTAACCTTTCTCCTTGCATTCCCTCATTTGACACACAAAACCCTTTTTTACTGCTGTGAAAGAGATTCCATACCTTGTACAACTGTGAACTTTGTCTTTTTCTTTAGCAACTTGGAAGGACAATGCCTTCTACTTCTTCAGAAGACCACAGCAGGTGGTCAACAGATACGTCTTTTAAGAAACAGAATTAATAAAACACATTATTCTGTTCATTCCTGTTTTAATTAGGACTATCAATTGCAAGAGATAAAAAATCCAAGTCAAATTGGTGTAGGGAAAATAAAGGAATTTATTTTCTTATGTAACTGAAAAGTCCAGAGATTGGGACAGGACTGGCTTCAGACACAGCTGGTGCTGGGTACAAATAAGTCCTCTGGACTCATTTTCTCTCTGTGCCTTTGCTCTGACTTCTACTGGGTCATCTTTATGTTCATGTTCTGCTCAATGGTCTCCGTAAGCCCAGCTCACAACATCCTTGATGCTTAGCATTCCCACCATCTCTGCAAAAATCTCACTATGTTAATTAAGTTGGTTCTAATTGGGTCTAGTTCCCAAGCACCAACCAATCACCTCATGCTCATGTGCATGCACTTATCTGATAGGTTAGGCTCAAGTCACTTCCTCAAACCTGGAAGTGAGGATGTATTCAGCTCTACTGGAAAAAAATGAAAGAACAGGGAGAAGTGTTTCTTCTTTGGAAACCTAGAGTCTTGTTAGCAAAAGAAGAGTGAGTGGCTGCTGGATGGCATTAATCATGCATGTGACATAGTTTCTGCAAAGAAAATTCTTTTCAGAGAGTTGACGGATACAAAGCACTTATCAGGAATCTGGGAAAAGCAGAAACTTGCTTTTGGCGTGTGCCAAAATAATTAGTTTTATGGCTTTGGGAATGTGTTCTGTCCTACTCTCAGCCGGCTTATTATGTGAGGACATAAAAGGCAGAGTCGACTCCAATAGTCCAACCTTACCAGTGAGGCCATAGGAGCTGCTCGCGTTTAGATCCTCTGGTTTTATGCATAAAACAGGAGAGAAACTGTCCTCGGCAAAACCCACTGAACACCCACACCACACTTGCCTCCTCTCGTTAGCCTCCCTGTGTGGCTGTTGAATAAATGATTGAACATAGGACAGCACTTAATCTTCCTAACAATAACCCTCCAAACACCCAACACTGTCAGATGCTTTCCTGGCATTTGAAAATACGCCTGCAGCAAAGCCATCTATTGAATTTTCACTGTGACTAAGACCTTGTGGACAAAGAAGACTGTCTGTCTGTTAAGCTGCCATCATTTAGCAAAAATCAGTAGCCATGGGGCCTCCTGGGGGGAAGAAGAGAAGACATGTCAGGTAGCCCCCCAAAGCCAGGCAGGAGTGGGTGCAAGCTTGTATACTGATGTTTTGTTCTTGATGTTTTTCATGGAGAATAGGTGGGATAGATTCCAATTTGGGAACATTTTAGGGTGTGGATGTGGGAAGAGTGGGTGGCCCTTCATAAAATAAGGGCTGTCCTAACTATCCCAGATGGAGCATTTGTCACGGTAGAGCTCTGCGTCTTGGCTTCTGTCCACTTGTTCCATGCAAACTCCCAACCCAGGTTGGAGTTGCCACTGAAACACTTTCTCTAATTATTTAGCATAGCCATGTTTCATAAGTTAAAAAAAAAAAAAAGGTTGGTATAAGATTTCAGAAATCAAAATGAATTTTTTATTTTTATTTTATTTATTTTATTTTTTATTAAATCACAGCTGTGTACATTAATGCAATCATGGGGTAAAATGTGCTGGCTTCATATACCATCTGAAATATTTTCATCCAACTGTTCGCCATAACCTTCATGGGACTTTCTTGTTTATTGTATGAAAACATTTGTATTCTGCATTTAGTAAGTTTTACCTGTACCCTTCTAAGATGCACCATAAGTGTGATCCCACCACTTACCCTCTCTCCACCCATCGTCCCCCTCCCCTTCCCTCCCTTACCCCTTTCCTCATATTCTTGTGCTATAATTGGGTTATAGCCTTCATATGAAAGCTATAAATTAGCTTCATAGTAGGGGTGAATACGTTGGATATACTTCATGGAAGCTGAGTACACAGCTTTAGCTTATTTGGTTGCTAACAGACACTACAGTAACTTGCCTACTCTTGGCCATTTCTTCTCTTTGGCACTGGCCCCTGATACATTGAAAACATTAAACAACAAGGTTCCCGGACAGGACCCTCTGTGTATAGGTGATGACTCAGGGCAGACACCTGTCTCTGGGTGAGCCAATCAGATTAGTCTTTATTGGAATTTGCCAGCTTGAGCAGAGTGTGAGGGTTAAAGCACTGGAGTTAATGTCAGCACTGCCTGTCATGTTTCCCAGTCTTTTCTGTTAAGTACACAGATTCCAGGCTACTCTTCCCTAAGTTCTGATTCAGTGTTAGACCCAGGAATCAGTATTCCTACATGATTACTATCATCAGGTTACTTTGAAAAACACTTGTTAGTGAAGGTCTAGAAATTTCTACCACATGGTCTCCTTAGCAGGCTTGGTCTTTCTTTCCTGTGCCCTTCTGGGTGTTCAAGGCTTTGTTACACAAACAATCCTGTCATATTCTCTTTTGACTTGAAATTTACCAGTTAGTTTATACTGCTTAAAACACAATAATTCTAATTTGAAAATATATCACTTCTTGAGGGACCAGCCAAGGGGTATCACATGTTGAAATCAAAAGTGGAAAGTGATAGGGCCAAATGTAGGGACCCGTCCAAATAGAACCGTCCTGCCCAGGAAGGAATGAATATACCATTCCCTACGCTCCCCCCCCCCCCTTTTTTTGATACAGAGTCTCACTTTGTTGCCCTTAGTAGAGTGCCATGGTGTCACAACTCATAGCAACCTCAAACTCTTGGGCTTAAGCAATTCTCTTGCCTCAGCCTCCCAAGTAGCTGGAACTAAAGGCATCTGCCACAATGCCCGGCTATTTTTAGAGATGAGGTCTTGATCTGGCTCAGGCTGGTCTCAAACTGTGAGCTTGGGCAATCCACCCACCTCGGCTTCCCAGAGAGCTAGGATTACAGGCATGAGCCACTGTAGCCCAGCCTACCAAACTCTTGTGCTCCCACCCACCTTAACCCATGTGCTTACTTCTTTTCCTACTCAGCCCACTCATACCTGAGTGAATAGAGGCCACGTTGTCAATATGGAACCTGGATTCCACTTCCTTTCATTCATGTCTCAGAATAATCTCTCATGTTTGGCCCTTAACCTCTCAGTAAGAAGCCATAGTCAAATATGCAAGAAACAGATGACCTAATTAAAGAACCACTACCTCGTTGGAGGGGCTTTATATTATAGCATGCTCTATGTTCATTTGCCCCGAGAAGGAGAAAGACAAAAATAAATGAGGGATGCTGACCTTTTATGAAAATCAACAAACTGCAGCTATTGTTTTTGCAGATCTGTGTGACCTATTGTGATATATGTCTGATGTGGTATTTTTTTCTACCCTTCTATTTTCAGAAAGTAGCAGATGCCCCAGGCTTTCTTGGTCAATATCCCCTTTGTGCAAGGATGAGTGTTCATGTCTGGACGTAACATTGATGTATGTATGAGATAAACATGTGGCTAAATTGGAAACGCACCATGATCTCCTGTTGGACAGCTGGGTCAAGAAAGGCCAGCAGGTCAAATGGTTTTTCCTTGCGCACAGTCCGTGAGTTCTGCTTTTACTCAAAGTCTCTTAATTCCCAAACACTGGCAGGTAGCTTCTACCTACTTGAGTAAACTGAGAGCACTAAATGCACATGGTTATTCTCGCCAAAGAGCCAAACTTTAATGGTCATGTTACTTAGTCTTTTATTTAACTAGCTAATCTCTAGTTCAACTTCAACCTGAGCATTAGATTTGCAACATAGATCTTTCCAAATTAATAACAATGCCATGAGTGGAAGTTTTCAAATAATGTTCTATGTAAGAAGGAATCTCTTTGTAAGAAGAATGCACATTTTAGCATCCTTGAGTGAAGGGATATGCAGAAAGGCATTTTTTTCTTGGATTGAGTTATATAGCCTTAGTACATTTTCTCTGTTTCTGAGAGCTAAACCTTACAAATTGCTTTCATCATCCCGTCCCACTATTTGGTATGTGGATGAGATTCTATCTTACTCTGGATTTCCTTAAAAATACCACTCTGGCCTCGGCTGACAGTGTGGCTTCCAAGACAATGTGATATGGAGGAACAGTGTCCATTACGGTACAGCAAACATTTCTTCCCATTCTTTGGCCCTGAACTTCCTTTTCGTCCCTTCTCACACTGACAGCCTACTATCAATTCCAGCAGGGAGAACACGGCCTGGATATTTGCCAGCTAATTAGTTGGCTATAAATCAGCAAGAGTTGGCCATTTTATTAAGCATGTTCACATCTTGTTAGCAGTTCTTCACCAGATCTCATCAGCACTGTGGCAGCTTTAATTTGTTAATCTAATACTAAGTCTCCTAGGTAATGAGAATTTGAGGAAAAAAATAGAGTAGTGTTTAGAGTCTTTATTTTATTATTGTTGTTGTTGTTGTTGTTGTTGTTATTCTGAGACAGAATCTCAAGCTGTTGCCCTGAGTAGAGTGCATGGTATCATAGCTCACAGCAACCTTCAACTCTTGGGCTCAAGTGATTCTCTTACCTCAGTTTTTCTATTTTTAGTAGAGACAATGTGTCACTTTTGCTCAGACTGGTCTCGAACTCAGGCAATTCATCTGCCTCAGCCTCCAGAGGGCTAGGATTACAGGTGTGAGCCATTGCACGTGGCCCTGGAGTCTTTATTTTTGCATCGTACATCAGTATCTAATATTGGCCGTAGGGACCCTGTCAAAAAGCAATGCCATCTCTTGTCCTATTCTGAGTGTGTACCCTCTTTGTGAACATTAAAGTGGCTTACAAAACACCAGGGTGATGTTCACCATGAATTCTGGAAATTTTGAAGCTTCCTGATGTCTCCTCTGCTGTAGGGAACCTGCCTTTTGACCTATGTTTGTGGGTTTCTTTTCAGTTTCGCTGCTAATATGAGTCTTGGAGTTAAGCAAGACTTCTCTACTTTTCATGGATTAATGATCTCACTTGTGAACAAGACTAACCTGCATTTGGGGGTCATCGGTTTCAGTGTTCAGTTTAACGTCGTAAGTGCTCGTCTTCTGCACTTTCCATACTCATACAGAAGCATGCCCTGTCGTTTCTGTTTTATTCTTTGCTTGTCTCACAGCCATTCTTGTTTTGGCAACTGAATCCCAGTGTCCCCTCATCTACATGGTAAGGATGCTGCTGACGCCATTCTTGGCTCAGACCTGGAGTATGAACCAGACCTGTTTGCCACATCTTACTGGCCAAAGGAACAGGTTCAGAGATGGACATATTACTCAGTTTAGGGAACTGGGTCCTGTTTTTTTTGTTTGTTTGTTTTTCTTCCTATATCTCTTGGGAAAGGAACTAAGCTTGCTCGGGATTGGGCATAATGCCATTTAGGGCAGATTGCAAGTGGCGTCCAGCTGAAGAAAGCAAAACCAAGAGAAGGAAGGGTGGCCCTGAGTCTGGTGGCACGATTTGGGTCTCTGGACCCTGTCATGCCTGCGGCATGGGATTTTCAATTATTTATGCCAACGAATTTCCTTTTCTATTCAGGCTGCTGTGTGGACGTTTTTGTCATTGGTGGCCAAGAAGTCCTGACCGACCCCCACACCTCTTTCCACCCCGCCTCACACACCAACTTTCTCTTCTCCGGCTTCCTCCATTATACGCATCTCATTCAAAATCCTCTCATCTTCTAAGATTGTGTTCACATGGGCCTGCTTCCAAAAATGTTTTTCTGATACTACCCTTTATTTAAATAAATAATTCACCCCTCTCTTTTTCTATGGCATTCTAAAACTCTCCCGTTTCCACATTCACATTTCCATTTATCATAAGCTTTCTGGTGGTGTTGTGTTGTGAACATTGTAAACAGTCAATAATATATTAAATAGAAATTAGTGGCTCAGCGGTTATGGCGCCAGCCATATGCACTGAAGCTGGTGGGTTCGGACCCAGCCTAGGCCTGCTAAACAACAATGACAACTGCAACAACAACAAAAAAATAGCTAGGCATTGTGGCAGGCACCTGCAGTCCCAGCTACCTGGGAGGCTAAGGCAAGACTCTCTCTTAAGCCCAAGAGCTGGAGTTTGCTGTGAGTTGTGACGTCCCGGCACTCTATCAAGGGCGACATAGTGAAACTGTCTTCAAAAAAAAAAAGAAAGAAAGAAATTAGTGCCTTTGGAGGCTGTCAGCACTTCTCACCTTCCAGGTGCTAAGCTTATAAAAAAGGTCTGTGATCAAATAAACGTAGGAGACTCTTAGTTAAACATAATTAAAGTGGTACTTCTTACAGCCTTTGTTACATTAGGAAATAACGTGACACTCCAGGCAGAACATGGGGTTTGTGGATTTAAAACAGCATAAATGTTAGTCAGGGTCCAGTCGAGAGACAGAAGCCATATAGTAATTTGAACTGGGAAGGTTAATTTAAAATGGTTATTAACTTGTTTCAGGGGACTGATCAACTAGATATAAAGAGATTAGAAAGAAAGAAGACAGGAAGAAGTAAGTTTGGGAGAGGGCTCACCCCAGACCGAGACTCACGGTTCATTGTTGCAGGTGTGGTGTTCCGCCTGATGGCAGAGAAGTTCCCCTGGGTGTCACTGGCCATGGCTGTGAGCAGGGAACCACTGGCTGAGACTCCAAGAAAACTTCCCTGGAAACTGCCCAGCTGGAACTGTTGAATTCACTTCTCAGATCTCACATCCAAGGGAAAAAAATCCCTTTGTAAATCTTCGTCTGAAAACTGGCATGTTTTAATCTTTGTTGCTTCAGAGCAGTGGCATTGATAAGCTGCCAGTAAAGATGTTAAGTTGCCTGAGGGCCGTAACATGTCTGAGTTTTCTGTTCTGTGTCTCACGTATGAAGATTGCCAAGAATACAGTATTCAAGTTTCCATCCGTACACTGAATTATTTGTACTTCTTTACAGCACTTATTTATAGCTTATAAGAATTTTGTAAGTGGTTCAACAAGAATTTCATCTTAATTGCTATTTATTCCATTAAAATGTCTAAGACGGATCAAGCTGGACATTTTCCTTCTTAGCGAAGATTCATTTTTTAAATCCGTGTTTAAACTCCATTTCTATTTGTCTACATTCATTAGCTCCCTGTTACAGGGTCTTAACAGAAATGTCTGGCTGACTTGACATCTGGTAGTTTTGATGCCGTCTGGATGATTTAAGCTGAAACTTAGAGAAAGCCGCACTCAAAATTGGGCTAAAAACTCAAGACATTTACTTCTCTCACCTCATAAAAGTTTGAGAGATGGTTAGCTTAGTTGTTTAACAGTGCTTGTAGCAGCCTATCTTTCTGTTCATCCTCTTGTCAGCTACAGTCTCTTGCGATTTTATTCGGAGATTTCTTAGCTCACATTTGCAAGATGACTTCTGTATCTTAGGTATCAAGTCCTCACATGAGAATATCCAATGAAAGGAAGGAGTAAAAATATTAATTTCTCATAGATCAGTTCTGGATCACAGGATCACACCCAGGTTTCAGGGACAGTAGAGATCAGCCTTTATAGCTTCTGCCATGGGACTGCACAAAGGTGAAAGGGGATAAGATGTCCCTGTTCATATGTAAACTATGGTATAAACTACAGAGTGTTGCAAAAGTTGCCCACAAATCACCATACTTAGGGAAAATGGGAAATCATAGCTAAATGTACCTTTATATACAAAATATTCATTCCAAAGTTTCACACAATGTTTACAAAATAGTGTCTCTGTGTTGGCCACCTCTTAGTGAAAGCAACAATTTCCCATTTTCCCTACATATGGTAACTTTATGGGCAAATTTTAGGGCAACCTGTAGAGTAGATACTCCTTTAACACCCAGTGAATGAGGACACGCATGAATGGCAGTTTTTATGTTTTATTCTATTTACGGGACCCCAGCTCTAACTAAAATAATGTGCCAGATGGTTAAGCTACGACTCTCAATCTCCATTTCTTCTTTCTTTACCTATTTTCTTTGCTTGTTTTCTTACCTTGTCACCAGAACATGGTGTTATTATAGTAATATTTCACTAGTGTAAGTAATAAGATTAGAGGCAACACACGAGGACACTGACCTAGTTTACATTTTTAAATGTCATCTCCTATTTACATGTGATACAAATCTCTTCTTTTGTGTGCATGAAATTCTTTATTTTCCCCCTATTTGAAGGATTCCCCAAGACTCTGCATTCTACAGCTATTACCCAGTTATTACTTTCAGTATGATTTTTCACAATTTTAATTGGGTTCTTTCTCTGTACCGCTATTACACTATGTGCTCAGCACATATTATCTTATTTAATCTCGTTTTACCCCCTTAAGGAGTTAGGATTTATGATAGATAATTTCCCTAAGGTCATCACGATGCAAATCTGGCATTTGCACCAAGATCTACCAAAGATTGTTTTTTTAACTGGAATGCTATACAGCTTCCCGTAGAGATCCCTCCACCTCCAACCGTTCTCTCCTATTAATGGTTCTGGATCTCCACTTTTGACCATGGAAACAGGAATTGCTTTCCACTGTCCTCGCCAGTGATCACCAAAACTTTCTTCTTGAGATCTTTTATGGAACAGCACAGTGTGGGAAAAGCCAGTGAAAATAAAGCGGTCTCACTGAGTTCAGGAGAAACAGATGAGAGCTTGGGGAGGCCTGGGCAGCTGGAATTTGTGGATCAGAGTACAGGAGAGTAGGGAGGGTGCTTAGGAAAAGGTCTCAAAATTGCACAGGAGTTCTTAAGTCTGCTGGCTACATACTGAGGGGCACGTGCACAGGATAAAACTTCATGAGCTCAGCCCAGAAAAACTACTGAAGATCCGTGAGCTGACCAATGCCCAGACCTCACATGGGACTGGGAGATACTCAACTTCAACACCCCAAACTCAGTAGAGACCCCAGAATGGTCCCGTCTTAGTAGTAGGAAATAGTCATGGAATAAAGGCTGCTTTCTACCCTCCATAACAAAAATTAAAGATAACCTTCTGATCCGTAGAAATTTAACTGCCTCCTACAACAAAATTTTAACCTTCTTTAAAGACAATTAAAATCTAGAAATTCCACATTGTAACATTTACAATGTCCAAAACCCGGTTTTAAAAATAATAGGCACAATAAGTAACAGGACAACGTGACCCATAACTAGGAGAAGGGAGTCAATGGAAGTAAATGGACTCAGGTGCGACAGAGGTGATGGGAACATCAGAGAGGACTTAAAGCTGCTGTCACACACGGCACATGAGCCAACATTTAGAAAGAAAACGTGGGTACTGTGAGGAAGGAAAGGGAAAATGCAAAAAATAATACAACTTACTGAAATGAAAAAATTCATCAGGTTGGCTTAATTACTTAGACACTAAGAAAAAAAGATTAGTGAACTTGGAGATATAGCAATAGAAAGCAAACTTAAACAGAGAAAAAAGACTGAAGATTAAATGAAAAGTGCCCTATTGACCTGTGGAGCAAAATAAAACAAAATATGTGTCATTGGAGTCCCAGAAAAGGAAAGGGAATAAGGAAAAATATTTTAAGAAATAATTCTGAAAAAACTTCCAATTGGACCCAAATTTGAGATTTGCAGATTCAAAAAATTCAACAAACCATAAGCAAGATAAATGCAAAGAAAACTGAACCAAGGTTCTAAAATCCAATTGCTAAAAATTGGTGGCAAAGGGAAAATTTTGAAAGCAAGCAGAGGAAAAAGTACCTGTTATAGGTAGGGGAACTGAGGTAAAATAAGTGGTCATTTCTCATTAGAAACAGTGCTAGCCAGAAGACAATAGAAAAAATCATATCACATCTTTGAAACTCTGGGAAACAAACAAACAAAAAACCTGCCAACCTAGAATTGTACATCAAGGAAAAACATCTTTCAAAAGTGAAGGACAGGCTCAGTGCCTGTGGCTCAAAGGGCTAAGGCGCCAGCCATGTACACCTGAGCTGGTGGGTTCGAATCCAGCCCAGGGGCCTGCCAAACAACAATGATGGCTGCAACCAAAAAATGGCCGGGCGTTGTGGTGGGCGCCTGTAGTCTCAGCTATTTGGGAGGTGGAGGCAGGAGACTCGCTTGAGCCCAGGAATTGGAGGTTGCTGTGAGCTGTGATGCCATGGTACTCTACCTGGGTGAAAGCTTGAGGCTCTGTCTCAAAAAAAAAAAGTGAAGGACAAATAAATATATTTTTAGACTAAATGAAAACTAAGACAATCTCTATCAACAATGGTTGTAGGAGATGGTTTGAGACCACAGCTTTATCTTGCCTGACTTCTATTGTCCCTGTGACTTATTTACTTTTATGCCACATGACCAAGGTAATACTTTGTATTTGATTGCAGCATCTGAGTGAGATTTAAACAGAGCTGCTCTATGGAATAATGTTAGTGTTCTGATTTGAGATCTTGGCCCTGGAAACTCCCATATTCACCTGATTCTTGCTTTTTTCAGCTTTTGTTCTTTCTTTCCAATCCTTGGTGGATTTTGTAAACTCAGAGTGGGCAGGAACTGGGTGTTATTTTTTTATATGGCTTCTTTTGTAGTGCTTTAGACCATAGTATGTGCTTTAAAATGCTAATTTATCATTGATTTTAGAAAACTGATAAGTCAAACTTATTATTTATTATGAATATTCTGCCTCTATCAGGTAAAGATTTTTCACTTTATTCTTGTTTTTCTGGCCTAAGATATTTAGCAGATATGTCTTCCCCCTTCCCCACCCCCAGAGCTATGGCAATAAAGAGGACCATAGCATTGCAGAAATCTTTGATGGAGAATTTTGTTTTATTTTGACACATAGGCAATTTTCCAATTTCCTCCATTAGAATGTAAACTTCATGAGGAGAGCTATTTTTGATGTTTTATTACCATTGTATCCCTAGTATCTAGGACCATAGTGGTCACTCACTAAATCTGAATGAAGGAGTGAATAACTGTTTGATAACACCTGCCTATCAGAGGCTTCTACTCAGGTCATTTAGGAAAACGATTTTCCCAGGGGAGAAAGTAAGAAATAGCCCCACATAGGGGCCAGGTGCGTTGGCTCACTCCTGTAATCCAAGCACTATGGGAGGCTGAAGCAAGTGGATTGCCTGAGCTCACAGGTTCAAGACCAGCCTGAGTAAGAGCAAGACCCCATCTCTAAAAATAGCCAGGCATTGTGACGGGCACCTGTAGTCCCAGCTACTTGGGAGGCTGAGGCAGGAGAATAGCTTGAGCCTAAGAGTTTGAGGTTGCTGTGAGCTGTGACGCCATGGCATTCTACCAAGGGCTACAAAGTGAAACTGTCTCCCTCCCCTCAAAAGAAATACTCCCATATAATTATTAAGCAATTTTTTTAAAAGTATGTGGCTCAGAGGGCTAAGGTGCCAGCCACGTACACCTGAGCTGGCGTGTTCGAATCTAGCCCAGGCCTGCCAAACAATAATGACGGCTGCAACCAAAAAATGGCCGGGCATTGTGGCAGGCATCTGTGGTCCCAGCTACTTGGGAGGCAGAGGCAAGAGACTCGCTTGAGCCCAGGAGTTGGAGGTTGCTGTAAGCTGTGATGCCACGGCACTCTATCCAGGGTGACAGCTTGAGGCTCTGTCTCAAAAAAAAAAAAATGCACATAAGTATTTGCCATGGACCTTACCCATTGCCACACTATGACTGTTAAACATTCTCTTGTCTTACTGAGGGCAACTTTATGGTATACTTATGTATTTGTTCCTTTGATATTTTGAGAAAATAAGAAAATACAATGATGGAACTCAGTGTGGGGGTAGTGGGTAGTTTTTGACTTTGGAAGTAGATGGACCAAAGTTTGGATCTGAATCTTGGCTTCATTACTTCCCAGCTCTGCAATGTTGCTCAGAGCTTGTTGTTGTCCTATGTTTGAAACCCACTAGCTTTCTTTGCAAGGAGGTTGTAAACTAATGGAAACATAGTACGTAGGGCACAATGCCTTGCTCATAAAACACCAATGGATTATAAGTATTACATGGTTGAGACAGAGGTTTCCTTCTCTCTCCTCAAAACTTCATATGGCCTAACACTCAAAATCTTCACAATGTCCCCAAACATCCTATACGATCTGGCCTTGACTGCCTCTCTGTTCTGACTTACTCCACTCCCTTTTTTCTCACAAAACGGACCATGTTGGCCTCCTGTCTATTCTTTCCACGTGCTAAGCTTGTCCCTGCCCCAGGGACTTTGCACTTACTGCTCCCTCTGCATAATATGTTCTTTGAAAAACTGGCTCCTATTCAGCTAAAATGTCATCTACTTAGCAAGGCCTTCCTTGTCCTCTCAAATAAAATCCCCACCTCCCATCACTTCTATTAAATCATTCCATTTTATTTTCTTTATGCTATCTAGAACTCTCTGAAATAACCTCATTTATTTGTTTACTTGCATATTTCTTCTCTCTGCTAAGATGTGAGCTCCCAAAGAGCAAAAACTACATACATTTTTGTTTCTACTGAAGCCCTAGTGCCTAAAACAGTGCCTGGCACATAATAGCTTTGGGAAATATTTGCTAAGTAAATACTTTCTTTATTAATCATCATCTTCCTTTTTTGCTTATTTGAACAAACATAACTAAATGATTCTCAGTTTTTCACTGAGATTTCAGCTGTAGTATGGAGAGTTTCCCAATGTCCAATTGATTAAGTTGACAATTAAGAGGATGGAGTTGTTAAGAAAGAGGAAATGTCTTGAAGAAGAAAATTCCTAAACTTCTTTTCCTCAAAGTAGTGAAACTGATGTTCAGTGTTTATTGCAGGGTCTCCTTTCAGCATTCGTTTTTTTCTTCCATCATCAATCATTGTCAATTTGAAAAAGTACAATACTTAGGGTCATTTATCTAGACCTATTGGAGTCTAAAATTATGCAGCTCAGTCAAATATATGTGAATAAAGACTGTCATTTCTGATTAATGACATGTGACTTGAATGTCTTACAAAATCATTTGTGCCATCCAAGCTTTACAGAAAGGTTATTACGTAAGGTCTTCCCCTAATGTTTCTGCTTTTTCTTCTAAGAACCCTGGAGGATCCAATTTCTGCACAGAAAAAAATGTGGATGTTTAATGATTTAGGTTGTAATTGCTACACGGCTTTCCTGGACCAAGAGTGTTTTTCAAGTTGAAAATTCTCTTCCACTGGATGGTTAGGCAAGCTTATAATGTTGCTGTTTTGCAATTTTTGTTGCCAACATAGCCTTCCCTATTATTGAAAAAATAATCCATGTAAGACACTAATCTTATTCACTTGATGCAGAAAAAAGAAGAGTGAAAAACAAGCCAATTCTTTGTCAATTACACTTTCCATGAATCATCAACTCTCTTCTTGAAGCATAAAATTCCACTTTAGTATAGTCTCAAAAACATGGGGAAAGAAAAAACATTTAGAAAGAAAACTTTGGAGGGGGAAAGAGCCAGGACTGAAATAATGGGGAAGAGAAAATTTTCTTATGAAGTAACACTGTGTTTACTTCTCCTCAATGGTCTCCTCCTGGCTCTCAGATCATTTCCACAAAAATCTCTTCCAGAATTCTTTCCTATTGCCAGGACTATAGGGAGACACCATTAGCACCGGTCCGGCACGTGCTCCCAGGTGCGACTCAAGTGAGTGGCCGGGAGTGTGTGTTCCGAGATGGGGATGCTGCTCCCCTAGCCTGAAGTTTCCCTTAAGGAAGAGGGAACTTTTCAGGTGTGGCGCTTATGGTGGAACCCTCTCCATCCTTTGCTTGGGAAGGTAGAATAACATTCGGTTGTAAATAGGAAGGAAATAACGAGGTATAGTTGGCTCAACTCTGCCTTCATTCATCCTGGAAGTAAGTTGTCTGTAGAGAGCACAATTTCTCTGCTTCTCTTTCTACCCAAGAAAAGGTTGGCGGAGGGGAGCTTCCCTAGCTGATGCCAAGACTAGGTAGTTAGGTCTTGAGATTTGGAGAGTCAGTATATATATATATATATTTTTGACACAGAATCTCACACTGTGTCCTGGGTAAAGTACTGTGGCATTATAGCTCACAGCAACCTCAAACTCTTGGGCACAGACAATCCCCTTTCCTCAGCCTCCCAAGTAGCAAGGTACAGGCACTTGCCACAATGCCAGGTTAGTTTTTCTTTTCTTTTTCTTTCTTCTTCTTTTTTTTTTTTTAGAGATAGAGTCTCACTCTGTGGCCTGGTAGAGTGCCATGGCAATATGGCTTACAGTAACCTCAAACTCAGCCTCAAGTGATCTCCTTGCCTCAGCCTCCAGAATAGCTAGGAATACAAATGCCTGCCACAATGCCTGGGTAGTTTCTTTATTTGTTTAGTAGAGATGGTGTCTTGCTCTTGCTTAGGCTGGTCTTGAACTCCTGAGCTCAGGCAACTGACTTGCCTCAGCCTCCCAAGAGTGCTAGGATGACAGGTGTGAGCCACCACCCATGGTCTAGTTTTCTATTTTTACTATAGATGAGGTCTTGGTTTTGCTCAGGCTAGTCTCAAACCCCTGAGCTCAAGCAATCCAGCTGCTTCAGCCTCCTAGAGTGCTAGGATTATAGGTGTGAGCCCTGTGCCCAGCATGGAGATTCAGTATTGTTAAGCCCATGTGACTGTCTTTCTAGATGGGTCACCTTTTTTTTTTTTTTGATTAAATCATAGCTGCGTACATTCGTGCAATCAAGGGGTACAATGTGCTGGTTTCATATACAATCTGAAATGTTTTCATCAAACTGTTTAACATACCCTTCATGGCATTTTCTTAGTTATTGTATGAAGACATTTGTATTCTGCATTTAGTAAACTTTGCCTGTACCCTTCTAAGATGCACCCTAGGTGTGGCCCCATCAATTACCTTCCTTCCACCCCAACTTCCCCCCTCCCCTCCCTTCCCATATTCTTGTGCTATAGTTGGGTTTTAGCCTTCATATGAGACCTTTAAATTAGCTTCATATTAGGGCTGAGTACTTTGACTTTTTCTTCCATTCTTGAGATACGTTGCTTAGAAGAATATGTTCCAGCTCCGTCCATGTAAACATGAAAGAGGTAAAGTCTCCATCTTTCTTTAAGGCTGCATAGTATTCCATGGTATACATGACAATTTATTAATTCATTTGTGAGTCGATGGGCACTTGGGCTTCTTCCACGACTTAGCAATTATGAATTGGGCTGCAATAAACATTCTGGTACAGATGTCTTTGTTATAATGTGATTTTTAGTCTTCTGGGTATATACCTAGTAAAGGAATTATAGGACCTAATGGCAGGTCTATTTTTAGATCTTTAAGTATTCTCCAAACATCCTTCCAAAAGGAAGGTATTAGTGTGCATTCCCACCAGCAGTAGAGAAGGGTTCCCTTTACTCCACATTCACACCAACATCTCTGGTTTTGGGATTTTGTCATGTGGGCTAATCTTACTGGAGTTAGGTGATATCTCAAAGTAGTTTTGATATGCATTTCCCTGATGATTAAGGATGGTGAGCATTTTTTCATGTGTCTGTAGGCTGTGC